>VZRW01000372.1:0-17694 GCA_013398125.1 Aegotheles bennettii
TCTGACAACCACATCGCCTACCATTCCTTCTCTGTTTGTGAATAACAGGTCTAACAAGGTACCTTCTCTGGTGGGCTCCCTTATCAGCTGAGTCAAGAAGTTATCTTCCACACACTCTAGGAACTTCTTGGATTGTTTCTTCTCTTCTGTGTTATATTTCCAGCAGATGTCTGGTAAGTTGAAGTCCCCCACAAGAACAAGGGCCTGTGACTTTGCAGCTTCTGCCAGTTGCCTACAGAACAGTTCATCGACCTCTTCGTCTTGGTCAGGTGGCCTGTAGTAGACTCCCAGCAGGATATCTGCTTCGTTCACCTTCCTCAACTTTATCCATAAACATTTGACTGGCTCATCATGCTTATCGATCTCCATACAGTTGAAACACTCTCTAATATAGAGTGGTACCCCACTGCCCTTTCTACCCTGCCTATTCCTCCTGTAGAGTTTGTACTTCCAATTTCCAATTGAAAGAAACATTGGATTGGAAAAGGTGTCTTGAATTACTGTATATAGTTTCCTGCTCTTGCAGACAATGAAGTGAAATAAATATCATCAATTGTTCTCTATTGCAGGAAAAATGTTAACATGTCAAGGAAGAAGATTGTTATCAGATTTCTACCCTGCCTGAGGTAGTAGTATTTATTCTAATTTTATTATTATTATTATAGGATTTTCAAAACAATTTAATAAGTTTTATATCTTGGAAACCTTCATAAAACTTCATATAGACATTTGCAGTATCAGTGTTCATTAGTGCCTACTTCTATTGTGTTGTATAAAGGAAGCAGAAACTTAGATTAAAAAATGTCATAGTACACCTAAGCTCTTACCATCCAAAGTTTATCCAAGGCTATACCATAAAAATAGGTTTTCTTTAACACATAAAATATACTGACCAGCACTTCAAAATGATAACAAGATTATTTAATTCTCCACACTTGCTGAGAGTGACCTTACTAAGAAGATATTGGTACATAACTCTCATCAAGTGTATCAACAGAATATCACTAAATATACTGGAAATTCACACTCAAATTTGTTTGGCAAGCCACCTTTACCAATCATAGTATCATCTAGCTTGGAAAAGACCTTTATGTTTGGACTTGATGATCTTAAACTTAACACTGCCAAGTGCACCGTTAAACCATGTCCCTAAGCACCACATTTACATGTATTTCAAATATCTCTAGGGATGGTGATTCAACCACTTCCCTGGGCAGCCTGTTCCAATGTTTGACAACTCTTTCAGTGAAGAAATTTTTCCTAATAT
The DNA here is from genome assembly GCA_013398125.1 of Aegotheles bennettii. NCBI lineage: Eukaryota > Metazoa > Chordata > Aves > Caprimulgiformes > Aegothelidae > Aegotheles > Aegotheles bennettii. The sequence continues at coordinate 1,268 of VZRW01000372.1, forward strand.
CCAATCTAAACCTCCCCTGGTGCAACTTGAGGCCATTTCCTCTTGTCCTGTTGCTTGTTCCTTGGGAGAAGAGACTGACACCACCATACTACAACCTAATTTCAAGTAGAGTGGTAAAGTCTCCTCTGAGTCTTCTTTCTCCAGACAAAGCAAACACAGTTCCCTTGGCCATTTGTCATAAGACATGCTCTAGACCTTTTGCCAGCTTTGTTGCCCTTCTCTGGACACGCTCCAACACCTCAATGTCATTTTTTGAAGTGAGGAGCCTAAAACTGAACACAGTACTTGAGGTGTGGCCTCACCAGTGCTGAGTACAAAGGGACAATCACTTCCCTATTCCTGATCGCCCCACTATTTCTGATACAAGCCAGGATGTTGTTGGCCTTCTTGGCCACCTGGGAACATTATAGGCTCATATTCAGCCAGTTCTCAAACAATATCCTCCAGGTCCTTTACCACTGGGCAACTTTCCAGCTGCTCTTCCCCAAGCCTGTAGTGTTGCATGGGGTTGTTGTGACCCAAGTGCAGGACCCAGCACTTGACCTCATTGAATCTCATATAGTTGGCCTCAACTCGTTGATCCAGCCTGCCCAGATCCTTTTACAGAGCCTTCCTACCCTCATGCAAATCAACACTCCTACCCAACTTGGTGTCATCTGCAAACCTACTGAGGGCACACTCGATCCCCTTATCCAGATAATTGATGAAGATATTAAAGACAACTGGCCCCAATACTGAGCCCTGGGGAACACCACTTGTGACCAGCCACCAGCTGGATTTAAATCCATTCACCACCATTCTTTGGTCTCAACCATCCAGCTAGATTTTAATGTGCCCCTTGCTTACCTCATAGTCAATGTGCATTTCTTTTCTTATTTCAGTCAGGCTTATTTTTCTACTGAAGTAGGTACAGAAAGATAGTTTGGCCTAGAAACTGTAGAAACACATCTAGTCCATTGCACTGGATTGGTAATTTTTAATTGGTATTTTTCTTTTATTTTGCCATATAAAATGTACATGCTGAAGTATTCTACAGTTATGAAAATGATAAGGTCTGTTTTCATTCTGCTAACAGATGAGAGGGAAAGAACATGCATCTTACGAAACATCTTATGACGTGTCACTATCAGAGCAGTCTGTCTTTCTCTCTTGAAGAAGAAGTGGTGTAGCCCAGATTAATGTTTTACTGAATACCTGAAAGAAAATCATAAATCTTCATTGACTTTCAAGGATTACCTCCTCCAAACTCAAGGGCTGCCCATTTCAACATGCTGGAATTCAAGCAAAAATAGCAGGACAATTGCATGGATGAGCAAGGAGCTCTTGACTAAACTTATACACACACAAAAGAAAAATGTACAAGAGATGGAAACAGGAGCATGTGGTTGAGGAGGAAAGTAAAGGTGTTGTCTAAGTATGCAGGGATGGGATTAAAAAAGTCAAAGCCCATCTAGAACTGAACCTCATGAAATTCAACAGAACAAAATACCAAGTCCTGCATCTGAGGAGGAATAAACCCACACCCCAGAATAGACTGTGGCTAACTGACTGGAAAGCAGCTTGGTGGAGTGTAATCCAGGGTTCCTGGTGGACAACAAGCTGACCATGAGCCAGCAATGTGCCTTTGTGGCAAGGAAAGTCAACAGCATCTTGGTCTAGATTAGGAAAAGCAGTACCAGCAAATTGGTGATCCTTCCTCCTTATTCAGCAGTGGTGATATCCTATCTGGAGTGCTGTTTCCCAGTACAGGAGAGACATGGATATAACAGAACCGGTCCCACCAAAAGGATTACTGAAGAATGGGAGCATTTTTCATACAGGGACAGACTGAGAGAGCTGAGATTGTTCAGCCTGAAGAAAAAACTTTGAGGGATGATCTTACCAATATGAGTAATATTTGGAGGGGAGAGGGAAATAAAGAAGACAGTCAGGCTCTTTTCAGTGGTTTCCAATGACAGGATAAGAGGCAATAGTCACAACCTGAAATATAGTGAATTACATTTAAGGATATGAACAAGCAATTTTGTTTTAAGGGTGATTGAACCCTGGAACAGGTTACCTGGTGAAATTATGAATCTTCCATCCTTGGAGTTATTTAAAACCCAACTGGACGTGGTCCTCAGCAACCTGCTTAAGCTGACCCTATTTTGAGCAGGAGGGACTGAACAAGACAATTTCCAGAGGTCCTTCCAGCTTAGCTATTCTCCAATTCTGCAAAATCTAAAATTTCTTTCAATATATACTTAGAAAATAATCCAAGCTTTCATAGAAATATTAATAATTACTGCATAAAGGAGAGATGTTGCTACTGATCTTGCTTGTCTTGAAAAATTGGTTCTTTATGTACACTTATGTCCTGTTTCAAATATTTATATTTCTACAGAGAGTATTGTATGGATTGTTAGGCTCATTATTTGTAAATGAGTTTCGGTAATATCTAGTGCACACAGGTGACTCCTGGGGCTCTGTAAAAGTGATCTAGTCAAGGATCACCTTGAGGCTCTATCTTTGCAGAGATGATTCATGGGGAATTGTGTAGATAGCTCAGTCCTGAGTTGTGCATCAGCCATAGACCAAACAGGGCAGTGCTGTATCATTCAAAGACCCAAAACTAGAGTTGAGCCTTGAAATTCCTCAACAGATAATATACCCTGAATTTCAATCCAAACCACTATTCAATTGCCTGAGAAAGAAAGACAAAGAGAAGCAGAGGGGTTTTATTTCTGGCTTCAGCCAATGACTGTGTACCCAGATAATCACAAAATCAGAAAAAAAAAAGTAAAAGAAAAAAGTAGAGCATGACGAAGTGAACCTCCCCTCATAGATGAACAAAGAAAAATAAGGATGAACTCCGCCACACCGCCAAAGGTAACAGTATAATCCACTCAGGCACTGTACTTCCCATAGTCACATAAATTAGGGGATAAAAACCCTAAAATTCAGGCTGGGAATTAGGAGTCTCTTCTGCAATGACACAGCTGGCCTGTGTGGAGTCCCTTCCCCTTTGATCAGACCAAGGTCACTTCCCTGAGATTGAGAGCCCTTGCTTGGAGGGGTAAGCAAATATCTTATGTGCTATGTTTGTAACTGCAGTTGATTAACGAACACATTTAATAGTTAGTGAGCTTTATAGATTGTAATAGTGTATTCTTACTTTTAAGTTGTAACAGTGCATTCTTCCATTGTATTCATGAAAACCTGCAATAGTGATGTATTAATTCCGTGAGTGCAGTTCAAATATATTGTTTGCTTGAACCTGCAGTTAAGCCTGTAAACAAAGCTCAAATAAATCGTTTGCTTGAACCTTCCAGTCAGTTCTTTTTTTCCACAGGTATAAAAACTGAAGACGTGTAACATGATGGTTTTAGTATCTGATGGTATTTTTGCTTGAATGCAATAACTAAACGTTATATACAAGTCTGATGAACACAGATATGAAAACAAATATTACTATAGTGGAGATGCTATCTTTTGCAGTGATGGAATATAGTTACATACTGTCTGCTCTTTGCCCATGCAACAGACAATTAGGGAGTTCAATGAATCTCAAACAAGAATTAAACAGTTGTCACTGAGTCCTCAACTTTTTTTAGAGTCTTAATTGTGGTCTCCCAAGAGATACAAAAGGAGGTGAGTAAGAATCGAGCAACCCAAAATGTTATAAGATAGATTATACATATGCAATCTGCATATTTCTTGTATCTTATAAGTTAAAGATACTTATTCAAAAAAGTTTCAGACATTATTACTTTGATTCATTCTGAATATTTTGCACAGGTAAATCTATTTTAATTCATAACACTGTGAGCAAAACCAGAAAATCTTGGTTTGCTTCCATCATTTTCCTTGCTTCCTAGGGCATTTGTGGAAGGCAGTCCTTTCACAGAAATATAGAAATAAAATGGATACTATCGTTAGTGCAAAGTCAGTATTTAATTGATGTCTAAAGATAATGGCTATAAAAACATTATTCCACGTATGTTGCTTGCTTTCTTGTTTACAAGAATTTTTATGTTCTAGCAACATGTGTTCCAGTTAAAATGTTACCATCATGGTTTTGTTACCATCATGCATTTGTGTATTCATGTGTATTCATTCACTAATAAAAAGAAGGGTTTTGCTTTTATTCTGACAGTCACGGTATATGCATGGAAATACCAATCAGGTTTTAATCTGCTTTATATATCATTAATTAGATAATGCATATCCATTGTCTAGACAATATAAATCACGATTTATTCTAATTCTTTTGAAATCAAAATAATGAGTAAATGTCAGTTGTGAAATATTTAGATTTGACTGTGACTTAAGACAGAACAAATCAAGAAATATTTTAGTTCAAGTCTGAGACTGGCACTCAAAAAAAAAGAAAATAGGTTAACTTAATTGAACTGGAAGTGCCTGAAAGAATAAATAGAATAACTTCAGTCAGGTACTTGTCACTTTTATGATAAAAATAGCTTATTCAGAAAATCTAGCTTGAAACACTTTTACTGTTTCGCTTGTTGGATATATAAATATACTTTTTGTAATAGCTTTTCTTTATTCTTCTATGGCCTTTTTTCTTTACCTTTTTTTTTTTTTGTTACTGCTACTTCCACCAGAGCCAAAGGCAACAGACATTCATGCATTAGTTATTACTCTCATAAAAGAAAATGTCTCCTAAGCATACCCATTCTGGCAGATTTCTATGTACACTCAACTAATCATTAGGAGATCATTTATTTCATATTAATTTTGATTCTTTCCTGGGTGATCTTTTCAGAAGATTTAAGTTTGGGATGCAGCTGAATAGGATAGAATTATGTCTTGGTTTAGAACGGCCAGGGCAAGCCACAACTCAGAGACAGAGTTTGCTTCAGCCACTCCCCTCCACCCCCCTCAGGAAATGGAAGGGAAGTAAGGAATAAAGGCTCAATGGTTGGAAATTAAAACTATAACAGATTTAATGGCACAGGGAAAAGGAAATGACAGGTGGGGAAAAAGGGAAAAATATATATACAAATATATACAACCCGACTCTGATGACCGCCAATACAAGCTCCCGAAAAGTCCTCCACTGCCAAAGCCAATGGGAATAAAAGAGAGTCCAAAGCACCCCTAGCACCCGATGCAGTTAGATCCCGCAGAGCACGTGGCGAGCTGGTAACAAAAGGCTGGGCCTCTCCTCCGGACCGGCTCCACTTGGTGAATCAGGAACGAGCAGCAAGGGAAGAGAGCGTGGGAGGGAGAGAGAGGGAGAGAGAGAGAGCACAACTCTACCACAACACAAGTGGCTGCGTGGAAATAAGAGGATTTTCTAGGCTTGTGCTGACTTATGTAGGTTTCCAGTGCACCAAAGNAGAGAGAGAGAGAGGAACTTCCTGTCCTCCTGGCTTTATAGAGCTTGGCAGGAAATGGGAGGGAATACCAATGCCCCAGACCCCCTTTTCACAACAGGGTCCTAAATGCCACCCCTCCCTCTTTGGATCCTTGCAGCAAAAGCCGTAAGATTTTGCCTGTCCCCTCAAACTATAACAAACTATTATGAATCAAATGAACAATTTTGAAGTGTTAGAATATATTGCATTCTGAAATCTATTGAACATTACTTAATTTATGGATATAACACCTAGTTAGGTGTTAAATGTTGTAAAAAAAAGATCTCAGTAAAAATCTGGTTGCTTTTTAATACCTAATTATTGCCACATAGGAGATTAAGCTAAACAGTGAAGAAATACAATGCCTAATAGATTTCAGAAAGTTTTCTGTTGGTTTTTATATTCTCTTTCCAACACCTTTTTCTTGCTATAGATAGTGATGTTATTATTCTAATAAATATCACAAGGTACTTAAAAAGAACATGAAAAACATGGGTATAGAAAAGAGTTATAAGAGGACAAGAAGTAGATGGTTAAATCTTTATTCCTTAACTAGACTGTAGCTCAGAAGTGAGATCATCATGTCTGATTCTGTTTTTTTTAAAACTGGATCAGAACAGAAAGCACAATCACTGAGAAATGCAGCCATAAGACAGGTTTTTAAAAACTCATTTTAAATCTTATTTTGGGTAAGATAATACAGGTGAGGCTCACTGTATGTCTTTTTCATGAAGTTTGTATCTTATACATGTAGTAAAAGTATCAAATTTCTAGCCTGTTGACCGATTCTTCAAAACTTGACAAAGAACATTCAGGAGGAAGATTTATCATACATTTTAATGGGTCAAGGTTAAAGCAACATGGGAATTTTGGAATGTAAATCTATTTCTGCTGGGTACCTATTAGATGTGTCTTCCAGACTACCTCATTTGAGGGAAAAATAGTGTGGAGAGAGGAGGGAATGATCTTGTCCCATTAGTTCCTCGGGTTTTTTTAAGTTCCCATTGTCATCTTTATATTTATACATTTTTTTTCCAATCTGTTATTCTTTAAATGAAATAAAATAATAAGAATTACAGAGACAGCCTCAGTTTTCTATCAAGCAACAGTTTTATTTTCTTTTCATGAATTATTCTATCATTGTGAAAGTCTTTCTTAAAAAGTGATTATAATTGTATTTTTAATAAATTGCTTTAAAATTATGATTGATATTCTATGCTGAACATAAATCAAACCAATATTAAGTGAAGCTGACTTGTTTTATTTTCTTGATTGCTTAATTTGGATCCAAAGCACAATTTGCTAAAGGAGAGATAAGAAATTCAATGTTGCATTATATGTACACATAGAAATCTGAAGAAAATGCAAAATGCAAAATTAAGCATAAAGAAGGCAGATAAGAATGAAGATAGTGAATTTGAATAAAGCCATTTCAAGGCTTGATGATTGCTTGTGTGTTCTAATTGCCGTATCAGGACATCTGAAGAACAATTGATAGAACTAGAATAATGAAATTATTCCTCTGAGATTTATGCTGGGTGCAAAGACACCATATAAGTAACTTAGTTGCACCACTTTATTTACTTGTGTTACATCTTTATGAGTCTTGACGTAATTGTGACAATTTTATTAAATGAAATACTTAAACTCTTATGTTTATCTTGAGCGATTATGACCCAGACATACTGGCATCTTACTTATTCAAACATGTCCAAGGACACTCAGAATGTGGAAAAAATGGGGAGATCTTTAAGCACACTTTGAAGTTTGAACATGTTAACTTGTTAAATCAGGTTTCTCTTCACTGACACAGCAATAGAAAGGCAAAGATATTACGGAATACTATATCTGTAGCAACTAGGATTTCCATAGAAAGGGAAACTCAGGGCTAGTAATATAATATGAAGCAATTTCAGGGACTCTTAAACAACATAGAGAATGAACTCTCATCTAGTAATGAATTTCTAGTGGAAAACCTGGTCTATAAAAAGTATTGAAAAGAAATACAGCTGTTAGTAGTTTAGACCCCAAATATCGCTTTAATAATAACTTAATTAAGTTTAATAATAAATCACTTTAGGGTAAGTGATCAGCCAGAGACTAGATGGTATGCAGTTATTCAGCATCATCACATTTAAAATATTCCATTAATTCATGGACCGTCATCAACCTGAATAGAAAATAGTAACATAGAAAACATACCTCAGGTCTTAAATCTAAATTGTAACCATATATTTTTACTAATTGCAATGGAAAATTCCCCTAGCTAGGGCACTGTAGTAAACATGGATAAATCAATTTTCAATTCACTGTGGAAAGCAATCTTTTACCTATCAAATATGTCAGTTACCTGTGACTCTATGAATAGTCACTGGTTCAAGTGTGACACAGTCCTACGCTAGCTCAGTACACTGCTTTCAAAAGGTTTCCTTATGAGCATCAGTTATCATTCTGCCTCCTTTAAAGAAAGGCAAGTACAAGTGAGTTTGGAATAAGAAGCTTGCTAATTTGTCCAATTTTGTGGAAGCTGACAGAACTTTTTGGCCTCATGTAGCTCAGTCAATCTATAACAATCCATGAATTTATCCTACAAATTACTCTTTTCTCTGTTATATTGTTTGCATAAAAGCACAAACTGTTAACATTCATTGTCGTAAACAATGAGGTGGTGTACAGTCATGGAAAAGTTTTTTCCTCTGTATGATGTGCATGAATTACAAAAGTTAAATGTGTTTTTTCCAGATATAGTCTTTCACTGAAACAATTTGGCATAAGTGTTCTGCTTGGCGCTACTATGAGCTACTTTTGCTACTGCAAAATTGGTTAATCTCTCTTCTTAGCTGGGTACTCCTGTAAGAGTACATCAGGGATTAAATGGGCTTTGTCTGTTTCTATATGTAAATTTACATATCAGTTCTAACCTACTATTTAATTTTCTCTGCTGTTTGATAACCACTTTAGAGACTAGTTGTGCACAGTTACAATAGCGGGCAACCCACCAGCTTATTTTAAAAATAAAGCAGTGGTTTTGTTTACACAATAAGGCCCAGACAACAACATACTAACACTACATGCATTTTGGGTTGATGGATTTTGTCCTACCTTCTATCCAAATCTTGGTACAGTTTATGGTGTTGACATTAACCGTGGCACCTGTCTAGGTATCTTAATTTTGAACAGGCTTAAACAAGAGCTAAATTTTTGATACTGTGAAAACTATGACACTTTTGAGAATGTGCAGAAGCCCTTCCATTGATAGACAGTCAGAAAACTTTGAGAGGGAAAATAGACCCTTAAGGTACTTAGAGTAGAGAGTGAAAGAACCTCAGCTATGAAATTTAGGTATCCAGTTTGTTTCTTGACTAACATTTCCTTGCCTAATAAGGGTCTGGTGTCAGCAATGAAACCAGATATTGTTCAGGAGAGTATTATGCAAGACCACACAGTACCAGCAATACTTCTTAATCTACATTGCACCTATTCCGAGGCTGTATTTCCGCAGGCTGCAAAACGAAAATTTTGAATTATGTCAGAATGATTGGCATCTGGCCGAGAAACATGGTCATTATTGACTGGAAGCACCAAATGTATTTTCACCTCTGTTCCATATACCATATAAAGAAACTGGAAAGTCAACACATTAGATCAGTGGACATTTAATGACCTTTCTTAGTTATACCAGGTGAAAAATTGACAAGCATATACAAGAAAAAATATGCCTCAGATTAAAAATTTAAAATTTAGCATTTGGTTTGAAAAAAAAACCAGCTAAAAGGTTAAACTGAGTGGTTTTGGTGTGCAGAGGTCATAATTGTTTAACAAATCACCTGAGACAAACAGTCTGCATTGTCATTTCAAGTGGGGTCTCCTTGAATTTTCTGGATGGGCTATGAAGTCAGAAAAACAAAGACAGAGATCTGAAGCTGAAGCTCTGTATACAAGTATAAGAAAGAGAAAGCATATTATATATCCCTTTTCCTGACCACTGCATTAAAACTTGTCATAGCATTAAATAATCACGGTTAGTGTCTGACAATTAAATGGGTAGATGAATGTGTTAAAAAAATCTAGATTTATGAACTTGGGCCTTAGTTGTGCATAGAAGCTGAAAAAAATATTCCGTAGTTCTGTTGTGATCCATGATGGTAACTTAGCTATTGTTGCTAATTTCAAAAACTGTCTATGAGGCATCCACAATATTTGGTTGGAAGGGTGGAATACTCATGAGGAAAGAGTCAAAAGCCTGCTTTGAGCATAATTTTGGCTTGCAACTTTGTGGTGTTTTCCCAGGTACTGAGTTTAATGTTAGACTTCAGCACTGCAACTGAAAAGTTGTTTCTATTTTTAATGCTTATCCCATGGTGGAAATATTAATATAACGCTGACCTGGAAAAAGAGCCTGGTGGTAGAATTGCTAAACCGCTGACCACTGGAAGTCAATAGGGACTTGTAATTCAGCACTCAAACAAAAGTTTTTACCCCTGTGAACATGGAATATAAAAGTTTCAATGAAACCAGGATTTCATGCTAAATCTCAGAAACTAGGTACCCAAGATGAAAAGGCCTCTATGGAAAACCAGCTTTTTGAATGACATACTAGAATTCACACAAGGAGTCATTGTCAGAACTGAGATGAACTCATGATTTCCTGGCTCTCACTGATTGAAATTACTTCTTAAATCTGGCTAGCATAGTAATAAAAGCAAATTTTGTACTGCAATCATTTCTGATACTGTGTTTGACTTTATAAAATATGTTCCTTGGGGGTGAAATTAATGAGTGAAACATAAAGACTGCTTATTCGCACTTTATGCAGCTGCACTTATGAGGATTGGGAAAGATGAAATTCAGCCTCAATACAGGGTCGTGATGTGATGTGGCCAAACTTCAGGGGGTTGTGGCTTTCATTTAACCTTACAGGCTGGATCAATAGCTGCTGAATCTCTGCATGTTCTTCGTAAGGATTCCAAGTTTTTCGTCAGACATTTTGCAGCTCTTTTACAAAGCCTATTCCTAAATGTTTTGCCACAACTCTGTTCAAAGAAGAATCAAGCCTTCTTCCATGGCTCTCATACAGGAGGAATATATTCCTTCTTCTCATAATTCTCTTATCAACAATTTCTGTGTAGGATCCACTTATTGTGCTTCTGTGAAGTTGATGACTTCAGGTAAGTTCTGGGCAACCCACAGAAAATGGCTTAGAAAATTTCCTCTGACACTGTTGTTGCATTGTGAGCAGGGATATGGATAACAGTGACCTTTCATACAGTGTTATATCCTATCATTCATAGCCCAGACATTAACGTATGTAAGGCCTATCAGTTAAATGTGAGTTGTGGAGAGCAACCAGGTATCAAGAAAAAGTGACAGACATGGTTGTCTGTCCTGTATTTACAGTGTAGGTCCTGTGTTACACTTACATTAAACATGCAGTCTCAATATTTAACAAAGAAAGTGTGTCTGGGGGGAAAGCACTCCATAAGAATCTTTGTTGAGAAGGGGATAGAAATGAAATGAGACCTAATATGTCTTTCTTTTCTCTGGTTATGCCCTTTTCACCATGAAAGTACGGCAGTATATTGCATGATAAATTATAGTATTGGTGATTCTCAAATGATTTGAGAGAATTTTATTAATTAATATTATTTTTTTTCAGATACTGTCCTCTCCCTTATGAAAGACACACACTATTCCTTTCATCAGGAGTCTTTCTTCTGAGGTCTAAATATTACCAACTTTGATAAATCAAAGTTTCTTCTAAAAATTAGTAGGATTTGGACTCCAAAAATACTGGAAATGAACTACAGAGCTTGGCTCTAAACTAGAAGAGCTGGATCATATACTCACCAAAGTACAGTAACACCAGTTAAAATGCTTTAAATTTAAAATTTGTTTTGCTAATCTCAAATGGAGTACTCTCTTATTCACAAGCCAGACTTTGCTGTATGTTTAAGTAGTCTTCTCCAATAATAACTGACAGGATTCCTGTGTTAAGATAGAACTCATAGCATATCTACATGATATTTTACCAGCTGATGGGAGTTCAGCTGCTCCCACTGGCATTTAACTCGATGTCATATAAACAGGGATAACTCATCTCTGAGACCAAGTTAATATTTGTGTTAGCTCACTTCCAGCATTGTTACCTCACTTCAGTACCATAGTAAATATAGTAATTGCATGACTTCCAGTACAAGAGTTTTTTGGAGACAGAGAACAGAGTGAGATCATGTCAGTACACCAGTTGTAGGCATGTCCAATGGTGTTAATTGGGGTGGGAAATCCTATCTTCATAATACAGTAAATGAAGATAAAGAAACATTCTTAAAATGGGAAGCTGGATGAAGAAGGATATACATACCAGCATAGAAAAAGCTGAGAATCCCAAGCTTGCCAGATGCAAGAGAATTCTATGTAGAATATTATGAATAACTTTCTCAGAAAAAAAAATAGGTTTAATGAATTGATCTTGAAGAAAATTACACCATGCTTTCTTATTATCCTATTTTCAGACTTAGGTGAGGTCTTAAAAATACCAAAGGCAGTTATAAACATCCTGTTTTATGGGTGTCATTTAATTCTAAAGAAAGGCAGCCTGATGAAGACACTTAGAAATACAGCTCTAGAAAAATCTTTGTTTCAGTTCACAAGTAGATGATATCTCTTAAAATCCCTGTTGGATTTTCCCACATATTGTGTTCAACAGTAGACTCTCATAGTAGTATAAAAAAGAGTATAAAAAACTATTTATGACTTCCCATGTTAACCACATTGTAAAATAATCTCTTTAAAAAGAAATGGCTGATGTATTTAAAATAAAAGTATTCCTTTACAAAATGTTCATCTAGACTTTCTTGCTTTCTTGTGTTTGATTACACTAAAGACTAATCCTCTACCCCTTGTTTTTATATAAATACTCATAAAACATTTCAGTTCTTAAAATTGTTCTTGCTGTTGGTCTGAGGCTAAGTATGTGCCTTTATCACTGGATCACAAAGATTAATTTGTCTTTTCCATTTACTTGGATGAGAAACAGAAAAAAAAAAAAGCTAAAAATTTGGGAATCTAAGATGACCTTCTAAAAATCAGCAAAACAAAATAGATCACTAAACCAAAATAGGATTAAATTCCTGAAAGCTGCAACGAGAGTTGCTTGAGCATATTGTTTAGATTTTTTCTTATTGTAAACCTTCATAAAAATCAGGTGAAATAATTTTCCTGCTTTTTTTACAGTTGTGGGTTTTTTACACATTTATTTCATTTTTATTCAGCAGGCATATTCTTCACACTCACTTTTGTGTACCCTCATATCATATGTCATGCCATTGGTTTTGGAAGGTATATATCTCATTCATGGTTGAGGCCCACAGGTGAAAGGGAATGAAAATAATTTACTATAATTCTTATACAGTTTTAATGTATCTAGAAAGTACTGTAAATGTTCTTTTATGATAGGTGTTATCTCCTGTCAGTACGTAATTTAATAAAAAATGAAATAGTTCATTTTAGGATATCAGCTTTTGTTGCAGAGTAAAGCTCTGGCTAGAATAGAATAAAAGTGATGTGCTTGTTTAGATTATTTACATTTTTGAAATGGTGACTTTCTTCTCTATTCTGAAGCTATGAAAGGGATCAGATTAATTTAATTGCTTTTGAATTTAGTTGTTTTCTTCCTGGCAACATGAGTGTAGTAAATTACTGAGAATTTAGAATGGATACCATTCATCACTCTGGGTTTGAGTAAATATGAAGAGATTATGTATCATTAAAGAAAAAAAGAAAAAAGTCATTGCATTTGGTTCCTCCTATCCTTGAGAGGCCCTCGTCTGCAAATTGAATAATGATAAGAAAGGAGAGAAATAAGTCATCCAAACATGTATTCCACTGCTAGACTGAGTCATTCTTATTCTGTCTGAAAGGACGATGTTTATTGAGTTTAATAGTGCAAATTCACCTACAGCACATTTTTTTACTTCATGGGAGTATGGTCTCAGAAAAGGAAAAGTCCAACAGAATGTGAGCAAGATTTGTTCTTTAATATATTAGCTTTAACTCTGTGTAGCTCAGTTGAGCAAATTCTACAACTATTCTTTTCTGTTGTTACTATTGTATAAAGTAGTTCTCTTGATTAAAATGGAATTATAGATCCTTAGACTTTATTGTTAGGACTAAAAACTTTCAGTCTGTCATCAAATTTATGAAATATTTCAAGCAATTTCATTGAGTCAGAGAGGCAGCAACAACAGCAGCAGCAGCGGCAGTGACTGAGGTAAGCCCGGGAGTGAGGGTTCAGTAGCGCTGTACAGGTGGTTCCCAAACTCATGGACATCCTGAGTCACAGCCCCGAGCCCCAGAAGGACCCAGAAGTCTATGGCAACCAACCAGGCATGGAGGGGGTGTGGCCAGGAGCCACATGGGATATTTAAAGGGGGCTCTAAGGAACTCAGCGAACAGGAGTGGGCAAATAAGGATGTGGCATGTCAGCAAGGGCATGGCAGTTTGCACAGCAGTGCGAGCAGGCAAGGTGAGAGGGCAGGCATTCAGGAGCTGCTAACTGGAGAGGTGAGCTCATTGGGTGGTCATCATTCTCTGGGAGGGAACTTGGAGATGGTGTCCACTTGACCAAAAGCTGTAATCCCTGAATCTGCCAGAAAGGTTGCAGCAACCCAGACAGCACTGCCATGAAGGCATGCAGCAGTCCAGGTTTCAAGCTGAAGGGAATGCCAGAGCCTATCATTGGTAAAGGATGCCTGTATTTAGAACAGATGTATGAGGTGCGACCAAGTAGATGACCAAGATGCATGGTGGCTGAGATACAGGAGGAAGTAGAGAGATTAAGAAGTATCAGTGACTCTGAGGAGATAGATTGGTTGTGTCATACTCTACCATCCCTGAGGCAAGTACACCAGGCAGTCATGACACTAGAAAGAAAACGTCCTCTACCCTCTCACTACCAGGCAAATGAAGACAACCAAAGAGATGGGGGACGATGGAAGCAGGTTCCTGCTCAGGACCACAGGCATACCCCTTCCCATCCTACATCACCTCCTCAGGTGTACTTATATAATAGGTATGAGGCTTTGGAAGTAGAGGGACAGGCAAGTGACAATATGGATGAAGGTCCATCCAGGTCGGAGAAGCTGCCCAAGGCAAGTTGGTCTACTCATTGTATCATGACCTATTCTGCTAAGAAATAATAAAGGGTAGTTGTCATTGGTGACTCCCTTCTCAGAGGAATGGAGGGCCCAATATGCCAACTGGACCTGACCCATAGGGAAGTATGCTGCCTCCCTGACGCCTGGGTAAGAGGCATTACCAAGGAAGTCTCCAACATGGTAGGCTCCTCTGATTATTATCCCTTGCTAGTTTTTCAAGTGAGTGGTGAGGAAATCCTAAGAGAAAGTGAGTGGAATCAAGAAAGACTTCAGGGTCTTGGGAAGGCTAATCCAGGGATCAGGAGCACAAGTAGTCTTCTCTTCCATCCTGCCAGGTGCAGGAAATTACAAAGGAAGAATTTGGAAAATCTTACAGATTAATACCTGGCTCCAGGGCTGGTGTCACCAACAGAACTTTGCTTTTTTTAACCATAAGTCAGTTTACACAACACAAAGCCTGTTGGCAAGAGATGGGATACACTTACCTCAACCAGGGAAAGGATCTTTTCTCAGGAGTTAGCAGCCCTCATTGAGAGGGTTTTAAACTAGAATCGAAGGGGGAAGGGGACAAAACTGGGCCTGCTAAGGATAATCCTGGGGGTGGCATACTGATATTGGGGACAAAATCATTAGCCTAGCTTAAGTGCATCTATACCAATGCACTCAACAGGAACAACAAACAGGAGGACCTGGACACCATTGTACAGCAGGAAAGTTATGATGTAGTTGTAATCATGGAAACGTGGTGGGATGACTCTCGTGACTGGAGTGCTGTAATGGATGGCTATGAGCTCTTTAGAAGAGATAGATGAGGTAGAAGAGGGAGTGGGGTAGCTCTGTGTGTTAAGCAGTGTTTTGATTGTATTGAAATTGATGATGATAAGGTTGAGTGCCTATGGGTAAAGATCAAGGGGAAGACTAGCAGAGAGGATGTCATGGTGGGAGTCTGTTATAGACCACACAACCAAGATGAACAAGTTGGTGAGGCATTCTACAAGTGGCTGACTGAAGTTTCATGGTCACCAGCCCTTGTACTTGTGGGTGACTTCAACCTACCCTATATATGCTGGAAATATAGCAGAGAGGAAGCAGTCCAGGAGGTTCCTGGAGTGTGTGGGAGATAACTTCCTAGCACAACTGATAAGTGAGCCTACCAGAGGAGGTGCACCATTAGACCTGTTATTTGTGAGTAGAGAAGGATTAGTGGGTGATGTGGTGATTGGTGGATGTCTTGGGGATAGTGACCATGAAATGATAAGAGTTTTCAATACAGGGTGAAGTTAGGAGGGGTACCAGCAGAACTACCACCCTGGATTTCCGGTGGGCAGATTTGCCCAGTTTAGGAGTTTGATTGATAGAGTCCCTTGGAAGACAGTCCTGAAGGGTGAAGAGGTCCAGGAAGGATGGATCTGGTTTAAGAAAGAATTCTTAAATATTTGAGAACAGGTAGTCCCCATGTGTAGAAAGACAAGTTGTTGGGAAAAAAGACCAGCCTGGTAAAACAGAGAACTTAGGCTGGATCTTAGGGAAAAAAAGAGAGTTTATCACCTCTGGAAGAAGAGTCAGGCCACTTGGGAGAACTACACAAGTGTAACAGGGCTATGTAGGGAGAAAATTAGAAAAGCCAAAGCCCGACTTGAACTTGATTTGGCCACTGTAATCAAAGACAAAAAAAAAAAAGGTTTTGTAAATACATTGGCAGGAAGAGGAGAGTTAAAGAGAGTCTCAATCATTTATTAATGCAGAGGATAACTTAGTGGCAGAGGATGAGGAAAAGGCAGAGATACTAAATATCTTCTTTGCCTCAATCTTTAATACCAAGGACAGTTGTCCTTATGATACCCAGCTCCCAGAGCTGGAGGTTAGATATGGGGAGCAGAGTGAAGTCTCCACAATTCAGGAGGAATTTGTT
>VZRW01000374.1:776-84280 GCA_013398125.1 Aegotheles bennettii
CCATGAGCCAGCAATGTGCCCTTGTGGCCAAGAAGGCCAATGGCATCCTGGGGTGCATTAGAAGGGCTGTGGTCAGTAGGTCGAGAGAGGTTCTCCTCCCCCTCTATTCTGCCTTGGTGAGGCCGCATCTGGAGTATTGTGTCCAGTTCTGGGCCCCACAGTTCAAGAAGGACAGGGAACTGCTTGAAAAAGTCCAGCACAGAGCCACAAAGATGATTAAGGAAGTAGAACATCTCCCTTATGAGGAAAGGCTGAGGGAGCTGGGTCTCTTTAGCTTGGAGAAGAGGAGACTGAGGGGTGACCTCATGAATGTTTATAAATATGTAAAGGGTGAGTGTCAGGAGGATGGAGCCAGGCTCTTGTCAGTGATGTCCAGAGATAGGACAAGGGGGCATGGGTGCAAGTTAGAATATAGGAGGTTCCAGGTGAACATAAGGAAGAACTTTTTCACTGTAAGAATGACAGAGCACTGGGACAGGCTGCCCAGAGAGGTTGTGGAGTCTCCTTCTCTAGAGGCATTCAAAACCTGACTGGATGCATTCCTGTGTGACCTGCTCTAGGTTGTCCTGCTCTGGCAGAGGGGTTGGACTAGATGATCTTTCGAGGTCCCTTCCAACCTCAACATTCTGTGATTCTGTGTGATTCTGTGTGATTTCAGAGTTACTTTGTGATTGTATTTGAGAAGTCCCCTGAGACCACTGAAGAAAGAGAGACTAAGTCAAATATTTTAACTTTCACAAGGGCTGGTTCTTGTTTATCACTGCCCCAGGATGACTGGCCAGAACTTCCTTTGGGGTTTGGTTAATGACAGTTCAGCAGGATCTGCAGTATGAGGTTTCAGCATCTTTCTTTCCTCTCTCCGGGACTTCGATATGCTACTTCATTCAGTAGGCCTATGTTTTTACAGGCAGACCCAGAGCAAAACAGGGTTGGACAGAAGTAACAGAAGTTATTTTGAACAATTCTTAGTGATCCATCTCAGCTGAGGGGGAAAATACATTTAACATCACCATTGCACTGCATTCAGCTTCAGACAGCAGAAGTGAACTGGTAGCTTGGTATCTTTCACCAGGGTAGTCCAATATGCAATTCTGAATGGGCTTTCTTGATAAAAGTGAGTGACTTAGTAATGAAATTCTGCAAATTAGGAAGAAGGAAAGATCACGGGAGCTAGAGGCCAAGGACAAACAGCTGAAGCAGCTAGGGGGTGAGAGACCACGGCTGGTGTGGAAGAGAGTAGGCTATCAGCATCCTGGTCTCTGGCTTAGTACCTTGTTAGTACTTAACAATGATTTCTGACAGGCTGGCAGATTAAAATGTGAAAATGAGCGTCAAATTAACAATTAATAGCCAGTGCCTTTGAAACAGCTCACTTCCCTCCAGCTGGAGTATGAGAAGAGTTGTGGTCCCTCTACTCTTGCAGTCAGGTGCTTCCTAACATCCCACCACTGGCCCTGGCTGACAGTGCAGCACTTCAGTCTCAGCTTTTTAGGCCATTTCTACACCGTCTCCTCCTCTGTTACTTCCTCAGCCAGCTCCCAAACTGTGGGGAGTGCTTCCTGTAAAGGTCTTGCTCTTTCCAGGCCTGTGGCATCTCCAGGGTTCAGGTTGTGGCTGTTTCTGACTTTGTTTTGGAGACAGATTGTGCAACTGGGTCACACTGAGTCTTTTCTTCCTGCTCCTCTGGAGTGGAGAGGTGGTGTTTGGTAATGGACCAGCAGATCACTTAGAGATGTTATCCATCACACGGGCAGAGAGAAAACCTGCAGATTTTCTTACAGAGCTAAAAATTTCCAAGGATGCTAAATGCGTCAATGCTAATCCTGCACTGGGCAAAGTGCCAGAGTCTGCCTATTGCCATTGCTGGTCTGACATCTGAGACTCCGTCCTAATGGATGCCAAAGCGAATCCCTCCACCTCACAGAGCCATTAATTAGAGCTTAATGACTTTCTGCAAGAAAGGCCTCGGAAATGAGATTCAGAGAATTTCCTACTGATAATGCATGGTGTGCCTACCAGCTTGGCCTGCTTCAGTCAGACTCTGAGGTCTCTTAAGAAATGTGTTCTGTGCTTCTGTAGATAACTTCTGCTATCTACCTTTCTTCCCAGCACCATCACCTAAAGCACAAAATCTGTCCTGTGTAGAATGATAGCTTCCCCTATATCTGAAGCCATTTTTGGGAATTTTCTGGGCGGGAAATGAGTTTAAAATTGTGGATACTGATGTGGCTCTTGGAATGACAACTCTTTTTATGCCCTAAAACTCTTAGCAGTCCTAGTTACCCACAATAGTAGTTTCTATGAATTTTTGCTTTAAAGTTTGCTCTGATGGAACCTCCCATTTTCTTAACAGAACTAGAATGGAAGCTCTCCAAAAGGCATTGAGAACAGTTTTTCCTTCCTGATTTTGAGTGTATCTATTTTCTTTCATGTATATTCATAAAGATTTGAATCTATGCTTTAACCTCTGGCTATGAACTGTACCTGTGTGTTGATGATGGAGTATCTGAATATCAGGTGTCTGTTTTGTGAGGATTCTGACTGTGATTATGGGAGTTGGACACTTCAGTACTTTCTTTTGAACTCTTTGTAAGGTGACTGGAAATTCGGAGAAGTTCAAGCAGTACTGGTAGCAATTAAATATATTTTCCCAGTAATTTCCTTGAAACTAGCTGTGTGCTTGTCTACGTAATGCTTTTGACAGATCTCCATTTGATGTTACTACAGTGCAGTTAGTATTGGTGTGCACAAGAGTAGGAGGAAAAAAACTCTGAATTTTAGCACAACCATGTACTTCTGCCAGTGTCACCAGCAGTAACACTAACTTCAAAGTAGTTTTCTAAACATTTGGGTTCAGTTAATGCAACCAAGCCTTAATGGACACCTGATTCCTGAAGCAAACCTATTGAATTCTTTTTTCCTCTGGTTGGGTACATATATCTAAAGGCTGTGTACAATAACCTCCCTCATAGAAGGCTGGACACATTATATGTCAGCTGCTCTAGCTCTTATACCACCCTCTGCTGAGAGTACATAAGAATTTTGAATGTGTAAGGCTTTTTTGTTTTCTATACTTTAGTACTTCTACCTGTGTTATTTTTGCCAAGTCAGACTCTTCACTTTCATTATAAAGTTAACCAAAGCTGAAGAAGATTTGAATGATTATGGCTTTGCATTTTTTCATCATAGGAGTTTTTTAATGTGAAAATTAATTTTTTTTCAAATTTTCAGACTTACACTGAGAGTAGAAAGATTTTTTGAGCTATTTTGAAAATCCTGGTATAATCTTACAGTTGGAAAGACAGGTAGGAAAAGAGGAAAACAGGAATGTTTTGCCCTTTCACAGTACCTTTTATGTTGGTGCTAAACTTAAACTCATAAATGAGAGGAAAGCTGTGTAGGAGAGTGCAAAGCCATAGCGTGTGCATGTGTGTATGTGTGCAAGTACAAGGCAGAGGGCTGATTTAGTTAGAAGCAGAATGGGAGCTTTTAACTATGGGTAGGAGGAGAGGGGGTTCTGGGATGTTTCTGAGGGGGTCTGTGGCTTGGTTCAGATGGCCAGGGCAAGCCAACAACTCAGAGACACAGAGTTTGCTTTTTGTTACTCCCCTCCACCCCCTCGCGGAAATAGAAGGGTAATAGGGAGTAAAGGCTTAATGGTTGGAAGTTAAAACTGTAACAGATTTAATGAAACAGGGAGGGGGTGGAAAAGGTGGGAGAAAAAAAAGAATATACATACAAATATATACAACCCAACTCCGATGACCGCCAATAAAGTTCCTGAAAGCCCCCATGGCAAAGCCGATGGAAGAAAAAGGGGTCCAAAGCTCTTCCCAGCACCCGATGAAGTCGGATCCTGAAGAGCATGCGGCGAGCTGGTAATAAAAGGCAGGGACCGTCCTCCCTCCGGGCTGTCTCCTCGTGGCGATGAGGAGAGCAGAAAGAAAAGAGAGAGCAGGAACCTCCCGTTCTCCTGGCTTTATAGAGTTTGGCAGGAAGTGGGAGGGAATACCGATACCCCAGACCCCTTTACACAAAGGGTCTTAAACTCCACCCCCTCCTCTTTGGGTCCTTGCAGCAAAACCATAAAATTTTACCTGTCCCCTCAAACCATAACAGTCTGCTACCTCCAAAATCCTTGAGGAAGGACAGAGACTTACCAGGGAGTTGTGCCTTCTGTAGCCAAATAGTTCCCAGCAAATAATTATAGGAGTCCCCCTTCTGTCCCAGCACTGCTTCATGATTGCAAGGCTCTGTTTTACTGTCATCTTTGTTTCTCTCACTTATTTCTTCTTTTTTTGCATAAAGTAACCTCTAATTTTTGACCCTAGGATGCCATAAATTTACCAGCATGAGCCTCTCAGTGCTCTTAAGGTAAAGAGACTGGCACCCTACAGCTCCAAGGTAGAAGGCTGATGGGACATGGTGTCATAGCACGTTTGACAGGATGCCATGACCAGCTCCCTCCAGTGATGGCCTAGCACACGCTGACCGGAGAGGGGGCTGGTGCAGTGAAGCCTTCAGTTTCAGGCTTAGGAAGCAGCATGTGATGTCCAGGCTGTTACTTGCTCACATGCACCTTCATTAGCTACATTAACTAACCATTTCACTGGCTGCTGCTTTTGGTAGTGGGGTAGCCTCACTGCTTCTTTGTGCTAGGATAACTGGGTGCTGGAACTAGAACAGCACTTGTTTTTTTGGAGGCTGACCTGGTTCCAGGATTGGCTAACTGTAAATTTGGATTTGGTGTGTGTATTTAAAAAGGATGGGAGACTGTTTATTTGATAAGAATGGCAGATTGCTTCTATATAGACCTTTCAGATGTATAAGGTGTAACACATGCAACAGACTGAGTTGTTCTCAATAAAATCCAAGAAAATACTGGGGATCACTTTTACCATATTGATACTGGGTCTATCTGAAATGCAGTGGTAAGCTGGGTCTGACCTGTGGGCTTTGAATTTCTCACCCATATGAGGTGGAAACAGAGAAAATCTCAAATTTGAGATTTCATGGCCCAGATCTATTTTGTTCCTGTGATAGCAGTAGGGGCTGTTGCTGTGCAACATTTTGTTTGGACAGTTAGGAGTGAAAATCTTCATTATGTCATTGGGGGGAGGAAAGAGGGAAGAACAGATTTGTTTAAATGTACAATTTTAATCATGCAGGCAAGTTGCAGGAGAAGAACTGTGGTAAACCCCCAAACTTTCATATGGTTTCATTTAAAGATTGTAGACTTAAACAAATTTCTTTTTCTCCCTCTTCTCTTAGGCTCTAAAAATCATATTTATTATTTTTCACCTCCTTTTCATAGCTCATTTTATTTTTTTTATCAATCCTTGAAAAATGTTCAGATTATGTTTAAAAATAAATGCCTAATATTATCCCTTTGTTGCGTGATTGTAAAACTACAGAAAAAGATGTAAGTCAGATCACTTGGAAGGACTGATGTAAGAATGGAGAACTCTAGTACTTTAGATACTATTTGGGAAACCAGTGTAACAGCTAGGCTCTGGCCTCAAGGCTGGTGCCTTGGAGGACTATGGCTGCAGTAAAACATCTTCCTTTGGGGAACATGAAATATAATTCCTTAGAGGAACAGAGGACATGAAATAATTAATTAGGCTGTTTCTTTGGGGTAGAGTGGGAATGGTGGGAACAGTTACCTGCATACATACAAGACTGTAAGGGTGATTAGACATTGGAATAGGTTGCCCAGGGAGGTGGTGGAGTCACTGTCCCTGGAGGTGTTCAAGAGGCATCTGAATGTGGCACTGGGTGATCTGGTTTAGTGGTGATGTATGTAGGCAGTTGGACTGAATGTTCTTGAAGGTCTCTTCCAACCTTAATGATTGGATGATTCTGTAATTCTAAGACTTTCAAATCTCTTAAGCTCAAGGAAGCTGGAATACGTGTCATTTTAGAGAAGCATATGGAAGAGCATTCACCAGGGACAATTTGTACAAAACATTAGAAGTAAACAGGTTTCTGACTTCCCTTTGGAAAGACTTGGGGGGGGNCGCAGAAGATGGCATCAGAACAAGGTGAAAGAAGGCAATTCACCACTCAGCACTTTCCCATCTCCGGAGGCTTGCATTTAAACACATCCATCCAGTGCAGCTGCAGCTTCATTTTAGGAATCAGGAAATAAGCTGAGTGGCAAAGAAAGATAGGAACTGACAGCTCTCACTGTTCAGGCTCTCCCCTTCGCGCTGGGAGAGCAAGTAGAGAAGAGCTTTTCTCCTGCGGAAGTGTGTACCGTTCACCCACAAGCATCATTGCTCAGCAGAGAAAATGGTAGAGAGAGAAGGACTTGTGGAAGTGTATGGTCCCAGCTGCCTGAGTTAATTAAGCACAGTGCCTGTGTGGGTTTTGCTGACTCTGTGCCTCCCCAGGATCGCAGCTTGGTGGGACACAGAATGGGAAAGCAAATGACAGGTGTGAATCTGCTGACATTTTGTTTCCTGTGGCTCTGCCATTAACTGCTAAGCTCATGCTCTCCACTTTAACCAAACCCTTTTAAAGCCCCATTAGTGCTGCTTTTGTTTTTTCTAGCCTGTTTCATGTATAATTGTGTCTTGTTTATGGAAAATCCTGAGGTGAAGTGGAAGCAATTTCTCTTCATCCCAGGTGGCAGCAGAGTGGAAGCCAAATCCTGCTCATGTCAAAGACCAGCGCATTCCTGAGCCTTTGTGCTTCTTCCTTTTTACCCTCCCATTGTATCCTTGCCAGGACCAAAAACAACACCAACCTGATGGGTGGTTCATCTTGTAGTAACTGAAGATGGTCTATGGGCTCTTTCACGCCATTTTGAATTTCACTGCCTTTTGTGGAGCCTAGGGTGAGAGCTGACACCTGTATGCAGGCAGATCATGTCCTTGATTGTGCTGCAGCAGGGTGCTGCCATCAGAGCTCTGCTCTTACAGTACAGCTTTTGGCAACAGTACGTACCTATGTTCTGAGCATCTCCACCAGCAACTTCTGATCTTCCATGATTATCTGTCAGATGTTTTTAAAAATTATAATAATGCCACTATCAGCAGCCAAGACTGATTACGAACTGTGTTCCCAATAGGTAACAGATTAGCAATGTAGAAGTCAGCACTTGGTGATATCTGCTCCTTGGCTTCTTATAGCTTGTATGTGGTCAGCATTTGCTACCTACCCATCGACCTATCTAGCTGTCAGCTAGTCCATAAATAATAAACATGTGTGAGGCATTGAATGAGGCATTGAATGTGCAAGCTAACTGAAGAGTAACCCCTGTCCTGATAATGCTTAGTTACAGCAGTAACAGAAGAAATACTAGACTCAACATCTTTTTCTTCCTCTGTTACTTTTGGTAATTTAGTTGGCTTCTGTTAGGTGTTGCCTATGTAACTTGTGAGTTATAAGGCTCACAAGAAATCAAAGCAGTGTAGTCTGTTCATCATTTGTACAGTGGCAGTGAGATGTCTCTGCTGCTTCATTGATAACCCTATACAATCCTGTAGTTTCTAAGAAACAGTATACAGAAATTGGCCTATTGATTAACACAGTTTTCAAATCCTAAGTCTCATTATGCTGATCATTGGATGGAAGTAACTTTTATTTTTAATACCCCCCACCCCAAAATTCAAAAGAGGAAAATGTTCATTTGGCTTCAATTAATGTTTAATTTACAACAAAGTATTTTTATTTTCCAGTAATGAGAGAGATTGAGATTCAATTTGCTATTCTAGATCAAGGAGATCAGGACTTAAAATTACTTTCTTTGCCTCTCTCCCCACTACTGTGTTTCTAAGTTCCTCTGAGTTACTACTACTCTACTGTACTTCAGACCTTTGTCTGGGACTCTCATCTTCACTCAAATGTGATCTGTGCTCTGAAGAGGCTTACTGACCCCATCCTAATGGCTGTTTAAAGCTGTGGTACTCTGCCTTGCCCGTGTACTGGTTTTCCACTTCCTTATAGATTTGTCAATCAGGAACAGTTTCCCTAGTGACTCCAGTGAAGCTAAAATCAGAAGAATCTTAAGGTAAGGTGATTGAGGAAGAGTGATGAAACACCCTGCAGTTGTTAATCTACTTTAAAAAACAAATAGTCCCTCCAAACAGCCTCACTGCAGCTACTCCAACATCTACTTGTCACCCTGCTTCCTCTGCAGTCCCTTGATTTTAGTCCTGTTTGCTTCATATTCTCTTGGACTTTAGGAGCACCTGAAGTTAAAGGAAAAATCCTGGAAGAAGTTGTGCCTTCTCTTATTGCATCTTTTGTTCACACTTTGTCACCTCCTATTGTTACCTGACTGAAGATGTTCCCAATAGATTTAGTTGGTGGGCAACTTACCCCGCCAGGTAGCCTGATACTCAATGTCAAGTCATTAAAACGGATTGAACATGAAACAAGGAAGCTGTCATGTCCTGAGAGGGGAGCTCTGCAAATGACTCTAGGCATCACTAGAATAACTAATGATTTCCAGAGAGAAATGATGCACAGGGAATTAAACATTTAGACATATTATGGGGAATCCTATATGTAAAAAATTGTGCATAAGATGTATAACCATGTATGTAAGTATATGTATTTGCACAGAGTATTTGAATGATAGAAGAACTAACTAAGGCCAGTTTGAGTGATGGTATATGAGCAAGCACATCTTATCACATACCTCACAACAACAGATATGTTAGCAGAAAAAAGCTGTCATGTAGTGGTTTTCATTTTCTTCTTGTGGGCAAACTGGCTAAATTATTAAAGCTTGACCTTGCCACCAGCAGCTCATGTTATGGAGATGTAATAGCAGCTTTTCCGGCAGGCCACAGAGAAAGAGATCAAGTAGCTTCATCCTCAAGAGATGAGTTTACTGTTCTTTCCTTTCCAGGTTATGTTTTGATTGCTCAATTCACGTGGGTGTCTGGTGTGTGCTCTTCTGTCCCATCCTTGTTATTCTGTACATAATCTTGAGGGCTATCTTTACATTCAAAAAAACAGACTCCTTTTTTTTTTATTTTTTTGTGGGCTACATACAAGGGTGCATGAACAAGACTTACGGCTTTGCAAGAGTGGATTTAGTGGATTTCCCTGGGTTGGTTTTGCTGTGCATATATTTACTGTTCCATATCACTTGCAAGTACACTGGTGTTTGGCTAGAGAGAAACGTGTGCTTTCACATTTTTTATATCCAGCTTTGCTTCAGTTTTCTCTTTTTCAGGTAATTTTTGAAGTATTCTGCTCCCCTTGACCTCTCATCCCACCTTGTATTCTTCCATGTCTACTTCTGTTTCACACAGTCTTCCATCAGTTTCCCCTACTCCTGAATGACACTCGCCCTTTCTGCTCATCTGTCTTCTCTTCTCCGCTGATTTTAACTTAAAGATTACCTCTGCCTCACATAATTTTGTCTTAATCTCTTACATAAAGTTTTTAAATGTCTTTACTTTGGATTTACGTTGTGTTTACTTGAAGTATTTATTTTTAGTCTGTAATCTTATTCAAGATGGAAAATACGTCTGCGTTTATAACCCACTGTGTAAGTCCACAGTGTTATGTAATATGTGATTTTAAGAATTACTCAAAATAATCCATATATTCCACAAAGGAAGGCAGTACAGCCACTGGGGAAAAGGTAGCAAAAGAAGTGTTCTGCTTCCAAAACATATGGGCATAAGGAAAAGGGCAAAACTTAGTATTTCTGTGCTTCTCTCACACTTTTGTTTATGTTTCTTGAAAGTTATTTAGATTCATGCTACAGTTGTGCAAGGGAAGGATTCAGATGATACTAACATGCTGGTGAAAATGCAGAAGTTGTCTCTGAAGGCTTCTTTTGCTGTCTTTTTTACCTTTACCATCGTGTAGCAGATACCAGCTAAGACTCTACACATCTGCACTGTGGGTTGAATAAGCCTATAGAAGGACCTCTGCATTGTTAGGGAGCAGAACATCCTTTCTATAAGAGCTGGAGAGTATCTAGGACAGCACATGCAAGGGACAGCTCAGGATAAGACAGGATGAAGACACTTGATCTCATTTGATGGATGATACTCCTTCAATTGTAGCCCTCAGTCTCTCTAAGAATCCCCTGCTCTTGGCAGTGTGTAGTGCATGATAAAAGTTTTCATAGCTGAAAGTCCAGAGCATGAGCTGGCTTATTTAGGATATGGATTCTACTGTATTTTCTATTTAAAGTGCTTGTTTTGTGCTGTGGGTTCTTGTACAATGGCTAACCCATCAGTATTACCTGTCTGTTCCCCCAAGGCCAGATAGAAAGGGCTTGTCGTCACTGACCCGTCCTGGATGTCAACTTAAAATGAAAAGTGAAAGCCTGATAGCTTGTTAATGGTCCCCTGGGATGTCCATTTATCCTGTGCATAATTTTCTAGTTCTTAAACACTTGAAGTGTCACAGAATAAGTCCTGAATGCCACTGGCGCCACTCAGAGAGGGTGTAGCAAGAGATGGTTCTGACAAGTACTGTGGCATTTTCAGCTCTGTTATTGTGACCTAATCCCATGATAAAATGAATCATTTTAATGGAGATGTCATCTGCAGTTCAAGCCCTCACCATCCGGTCTGCCCCATCATTACATCCGCCAAGTACAGCAACATAACTCAATGATACTGTTCAAATTACACCAACAAAAAATTATTGAAATGTTGCTCCTGCTTTCTACTTTTGCTTACAGTGTATTTGCCTTCTGCAGCACAGACGTCAAGCAGAAGAGGACATTAAGGGTAGAGGTACTGCTGTTCAAGAGCAATTCACTTTTCCTGGCCAAATAGTAATCATTTCCCTTTCTTAGGGTCTTTCACTGTAATTGAAGGACAGAATTTCAGCTGTCTGGGATTGTAAACTGTGAAAATTGTATCAAAATGCTAGATCTCCACAGACAAACAAAAGGGAGGTAGCTTAAAGAAAATTAAAAGCAGAATTCCACTGATCTGTGGCAGAATGAGATTCTCTCCTTTTCTATGTATACTTATGAGGTTGGTTTTTAAGAAGGTGTTCCTTTTGAGGCAAGAGAGAAGCCATGTTTTGATGGGGGAGGCAGGCAGGAGAGAACTGTTCAGCAACAAAACAAGCAGAGGTGTTATTTCTTGGCTAATAAAACTTCCCTCTCTGGAAACAAATTGAGGTTCAGTTTAACTTTATGTTGGTCGTGTCCAGGGAGCCCTTAGCCCGCAGTTTCCACTGACTGGCATTCTCATAGTTAGCCTCAGCACTGATGATGGGGGCGGAACAGGCCTCATACATCAAGTCCCTCACTGTCATTTTCTGCAGTCCTTTCCCCTGGTGAGAACTGAGATGTTTTAACATGAAGCAAAGAAATTTTCTCTGATGATGCCTTCTTTTAAGCGTGTGTAGTGGGCATGTGTTTCTTGGGAACATCATACAGGCTAGTGACTTGCTGATTGTATAGTAATCAGAGGGCACAGGTGATCTAAGGATGAAGCAGCTATCTAGGGTTTCAGAGACCTTGAGCTCAGTTACTTACTCCACTATAAACTGTGTTCCTCTGGACTGCCCAGTAGAAATGTTTTGAAGATGACCACTGCCAGGCATTGGTGCTGCAGAATAAATAGTTACAACCAGAAATCTTTAATTAAGAATCGTTATTAAAGAATTGGAAATTATTTAATACACCTTGTTGTGATTAGCCTGAAACTATTTAAAACTTCTGTCCTAACATGCACCATTTCTAGTTTATATTCCTTATGACAAAATAAATCTCCACTTCTCTTAAATGAGTGGTCAGGAATGTTGGGAAAAAAATTTCGAGGCAATAAACTTGGAAAGAAGGATTTTTCTAAGGGCTGCCTTCCATTGGGACAGGCATGTGTAAACAGTGTTAAACAGGTATTTTATTATTGCTATTACCATTAGCTGTTTTTTCCGTATTTTAGCATAGGACAGTCTAAAAGTTGTCTATCCAAAGACAAGTCATGCTGCTTTTTCTTGGGGTCTTTTGGCTGTACTAATTTTTGTAAATAACTAATGTCATATTTCTTGCAGTTGGCATGAAAAGCACTTTCTGGAGAGAACAGAGGTCTTGGAATAAAATTCTCTCATTAATTCCAAGAACTGAAGAGAGCACACCACGGATGCTGTGGACTGGCACTGGTATTGAGCCAAACATGGCTTTAGGCTGAGTTGGAGCTGGTGTAGGTCCTTCAAACATAATTTTGTCCGCTCTAACTTAATGTAATTTTGTGTCCCAAATGTAGAAGAAACTGTTCTGTATCCTAGAGCAAAATCCTCGTCAGGATTCTGACAGCGACCTGAACTTTAGCAATATTATTTTCTTTACATCAGGGTATTATTATTTAATGTCCTTAAAGGCTGGTGAACTAAGGTGTGGAAAATTTGGCTCAAATCCTAGAGTTACTTTCTGAAATGGGGTACCTTACCCTAACTGCTTCTAGCTCCTTTTCCAACAGCTTAAAGGTGATTATAGTTTAGAGAGTATGTTAGAGGTGGTTCACTTGTCTTTGCATTTTCTTTGTAATTGATGCATTGTCAAAAGAGCGGAAAATAATGGATTTTTTTAACATAAGTTTTTAATGATTATGAAATGTCTGCCAATTTTCAGGAGTTATGTACACCCAGATACTTTCATTTGCATCAATGGGATTATTTACATCAGTAATAGTTTCAGATTTAGATACAGACTTCAAATTATATAAACAAGAGGTTAGGAATAGAAGAGAGTGATTTCCCACAGTGATTATCAGTGAATGGGACAATCGTCATGAAGCATGGATATGTAAAAGATCTGTTTCTTATAACTGGAAATGCAGAAGAGAGGGCTCTTAACACAGACCAAAAAAAAAAAAAAACAATGACGGGAAAGAAAGAATGATAAACAGAGTGGAAGCATCAGGAAAGTGAGACAGAGAGTGAGAAAATCAGACTGGCTGCTCTGTATACTCCCTATTGCCCCTCTTCTTTCCTTCTCTCTTGATGCTCTGTGAATAGCCAGGAAACAATGAAACAGGCAACTTAGCTGAAGACTTGTTGGAACTAGCCTGAACTTCCCAATGTGTAATTTGTAGGATTTACTTCTCATCATTTTGGTATGCTTATCTGCTCATGCAGGACACATTATCTTGAGCTGTGGTGTCTTCTGGAGCAGTAGTGTGTGGAAAATGTCCCAATTACTGAGACTTACCTTTAAATTCTAACATGGTAGATAATTGATGTAACCCAAACTTCTTTCCCTTTGCTTCATTTTTTTAGTGATCCATTTAATGAAGATGTTTAAAGTAAATAAGGATCTTGAAATATGCTACTGAATGTTGAGATGACCTCTATTTTTATTGCCCTCCTCTGTGGTGTATGATGATGGAAAGTCATAAAGTGTCCGTCAATCTTGGTTCCTTTCTGTGATAAGGGGAGAAAGTTCTGATGAGAACAGGGAAAGAAACCTTTAGCTGACAACAAGGTTTGTATTTACTTATAGTCTTCCTCAGCCTCTTGCAATATCCAGCCTGAGGGCTGAAAACAGCATATCCACTCCCAAGTGCAGGAAAATGTGCAGCCATTGTTTCAGCTCTCACTGGAAAATGACAGATCCATTTTAGTACTCAAAAAATAAGGAAAAAAAAAAAGTTGGCAACTCCTCTTTAGCTATACCACTGTCATCATCCAGAAGGTGTCAAAAAGGTAATTCGGGAGGGAAGACATCTTTTCTGCCTCTGCAGAGAGCTAACATCTGTATTTAAACATTTCTACACTTCTGCTTCTTCCTACACCAAAAAGTGCACCTGGGCCTTGAGCTGCCTGTGGATAAAAAGCATGTTAAATTCTGCTCTAGTGTTGGTTGTGTAAACTAATTAGGCCCATGAGAATGTGCAAGCTACAACTGAGAGTATCAATGCTAGCACTGAGGTGGCTGTGTAAATGGGTAGGATTTCAGGATGATGAGCAAACTGCATGCCTGAGCAACTCTGTACTTCCTGGAGACAAGAAGGACCCTCCAGGTTATCAGAGTCCATCAAGTCGCTGGCTTGTTGGCCATGTCTAGGCTATATTGCTATGAGCATGAATTCAGCACACACATCTTTCTTCCCATAGGCTGCCATGTGGATATTTCTGCCCACAAAATCCAGCGATAACTGGGTCTAGCTCCCATTGATGCTGATAACAAAAGTTGATCGGCAAGGTTAGAGTCATTATACGCATAGAAGAGACACCGTGTAACTATCTATCTCAGTTTAGGCTGAGAAGTTCTATTTCATTAAATTCAAAGACTGATGCTACTGATCCTGATAACTTGTTCTCAAAATATTTATTACAATCAGGCTTTCTACCATGGATGTTTTCACTTGCATGTCAGGGAAAGCAAGACAAAACAGGATGGTATTCTGCAAATAAGAAAACATCCAAAAGAGTAGCTCCCTAATGGCATTGCTAATTTACATCCCCATTAACATCCAGTCTGGGTTAACCTCTCAAGCCAAGGAAATCTGAGAAATGTCACAGCACGTGTAAGTCATAGCTCTGAACCTCAACTGTTGCCTCCAGCTTCTCTGCCAGCTGTTGTTACAGCTTGAATTAGGTGCTAAATGCCAACCTGACTATTGTCTTCCACTCATTGAGCATCTTGTCCTAGAGAATAGCAGCAAGTGGTGCTTGTGGTGCTTGTGTGACTCAAGGCCAGTTAAAGAATTCCTCTTTGCAAGATACAATTCTTCCTAACGACACAGCAAATACAAAAATACTAGAAGGGAGAGTGAAAACTATTCTTTCTTATGTTTCCTGGATGCAGATACCTCAGGCAAAGGACTTGGGAGAATAGTTATCTCCACATCTGTACAGAAAACAGTCTGCAGAAGTTTCCACCAAACTCAGCTGATTGCAGTGATGGTGCTTTCAGCTGTCTGCTTTCTGCCTTCAGTGGAGAGTGTCATGTTGTATACCTCACTGTACTCCCTTTTCATCCTACAGAAGGGAGAAGAAGCTGTGTCTCAGCTGGCACTGAGGCCAAGTTTGGGCTGAGAGGGCAATCCATCCCAGAAGAATGGTCTGTCTGTTCTGATCTGTTGCTTCTTAGAGTTTTTGCCAGTGGTTGTCCTGCCCAACTTTGTCTGTAACTGGTAGCTTTGGATGAATATTTGGAAAGTATTCCTGTCTTAATTACATTGTATGGCAGTTGAACAATTCATGAAGCAGTGATCTTCTTAAAATATAGTACATGACAAAAGCTAAAGCCTGCAGGTGATATGAACATTAACTTTAGAATAAATGTCTTTTTAATGTGATCATCAGAAATATTTCCTGATTTAAAAGATCTTTCACAAAATTTCATAGAGGTTACATCAATTTTAATTTTTATTCAATTTGATTTTCGAAAGGTCGTCAGATGCTTTGATTTCCTTCTAACTTAGTAAGCTGCACTTTGAATCTTTATGTGTTTTCAAGCCTAATTTTAGTCTAACTACTTTTTGCAAGGAGGTCTATATGGACAGAAAAAGGGTCAGTAGGTGAGCTAGCTGAGGCTTGATTAAGACTCTCAATTTTCCTTATTACAGTTTCCTAAATTTTTTCAGTTGCCAAGAAAATAAAGGAAGCTGGGTTGAGTCTGGATGAATAAAACTGTTTAGTAATTTATGTACAATATGGGCTTTTACTTAATGGGTTAAAGATCTTCATGAAGAATTTAACAATTGGTACAGCCAGTATTAATTAAAACCCATGTTTGAGGAAAACTCCATTCCTTATAATTGAATAAAACCACTGAGAAATGTCACTGCTCATCCCTATTTATCATGAAGATGCCTCTAGGGATTTGGCAAAATAGCAGAAAGTTCTTCTACAAGGTGAAGTCCTACATGTGCCTATGAAGTATGTCTGAAGGCAGTTTTAATTGCAGTGTGTAGTAACTGGTTAATTGTAAACCTTGCTGAAGAGTAACTTTTAAATAAGTATATGACAGAAATAGTATTTTGATATTTGCTAGAAAGAAAATACTTCATGCCCACAGGAGACAGTCTTTTACTATTAAGAGCTAAAATAACATCATCCACAACCTTTCAGGTAACAAGCTAACTGAGCACAGCATCATCTTAGAAATACCATTTTAGGGAGAACCAGTCTTTCTTAACAACTTCTGTCTTTTTTGTATGTGCAGCTCCACTGTCAAACCAGACATGGATAGGCAGTGTACAAGATAATGTGTCAGTTTTAGCCAGCACTGCAGTAGTAGTGCATAGAGTGAGCTGTTTCAGTCTCAAAATGCTAAACAGGTCACAGGCTAAAAAATTCTTCTTTATTTAACACAGAGGTGGAAGAATTTTCCTTCCTGGAAGCACATTTGAGATACGTTCCCCTCATGGCAAATATTAGCTGTATATAACAAGTACTTTTAATAAATTTTTTCAAAGGTCCAGAGTACTGCCTTGTATTTAAAATGTCCAGAAGATGCAGTAGTCAGCATGAGAAGGAGCTTAAAAAGTAGCTGTCTGGAAAAAATGTGTGGTTTAGATGAGCAGATGAGAATCCTGTGATTGATTTTTTTGATTATGGACATCTAGGAGTAAATATCAACATGGTAGACTGTGCAGCAGTTTAGAAGATGGAAGACCTAATTTATTTGTGTTCTGGACACCAATTTGTCGTGTGCCTTTGGGACAAATGTCAAACTGTGGTGCCTGAACGTGCCTGTTGCTCTCAGCTGAACTTCACTTTGTATCAGATAAAGCACTTCAGTTCCAATTCAGAAGCTGGTGTTATTGAGCACTGGCAAACATCGGAGTTTAAGGGTAACGTTCCGCAGGCAGCCATCCACTCCTGGAACACTCTTAAGGGTTTTTTTGAGGACTGGTTATTGTATTTGTTCAATTTGTGTGATGTGCTTTATTTGATGTCTGTAACCTAGTCTGTTATTTCAGCCTCTTCTACAGACACAAAAATTATTGGAAAATAATCTAGTGAAACCGTCTCCCCTACTTGCAAGCATTTTGAATGACAACTGGTTCCTGGGTTTGGAACCCAAGTTTCCACTGGTTTCCACTGTGCTCACCACTCTGTAGTCCACCAGAGAAGCTGTTTTTCTATAACTGTTTGAACTGCAGTTGACACTGGAAGCTGATGGCTTGTGGAAAGCCTTAGATTGTGTATATGATGTGTGGCTCTTTTTTTCTTTTCTTTCTCTCTCTTCTTTTTTTTCTTTTCTTTTTTCTTTTTTTTCTCTTCTTTTTTTCTCTTTTTTTTTTCTTTTCCTTTTCTCTTGGATATGAAGAACTTTTTTTATAACTGCATCTTTTATAATGTTGATACAAACATAGCGTTAACAATTAATTGACTCTGGTCACAAGTGTTTCCTAAGGAAACAGAAACAATGCCAAAATTTCAAAATTTGATGGCTGTATTTTGGTAGAGAAAGAGCGATAGTGTGCATCCAGCTTGGAGTAAATGTGGTTAACTGAATTTTTAAATGCTAGCAGTAAGAACTGGTCTTATTGATTTTGGTGGTTTCACCAGGTGAGCATGTACTCAATATTAACAGTTGTCCTGAAGATAACAATAGATTTTAAAGTAAAGAGATTTTAAGTCCTAATTCCCTATAGTTGTTCCAGTGAAAGGATCTGATTTCATTAGCACTGCTTTTGTTGTTAGGGACTTGCAGTCATGTCTAAGATTACCTGTGGCTGAATAAGTGTCCTCAGGTAGAAACATTGTTTTTTAGCTCACAAACTTAGTTTGTAATTTAGTTTGATGTTGAACGTTCATAGGTTCTGAAAAAGTCACACATGAACCAAGAGAAAAACAACTGTCTGCCTGTTTCTGGAGCACAGACTCTCCATGAGATCTCTCCCCTGAGAGATTTGTTGTGCAAACCTGTTAATATTGTAAATGATTCATAGGTGAATTCTGATTTCGGATCAGGTGCACACTCAGCAAGTTTGCTGACCACACCATGCTGTGTGGTGCAGTTGACATCCTGGAGGGAAGGGATGCCATCCAACAAACTTGAGAGATGGGCCCATGCAAACCACATAAAGTTCAACAAGGCCAAGTGCAAGGTCCTGCACCTGGGTCAGGGCAATCCACAAACACAGACTGGGCAGAGAATGAATTGAGAACAGCCCCAAGGAGAAGGGCTTGGAGTGTTGGCTGATAAGAAGCTCAACATGAGCCGGCAATGTGTGCTTGTAACTCAAAAAGCCAACTGTATCCTGGGCTGTATCAAAAGAAGGGTGGCAAGCAGGTTGAGGAAGGGGATTATCCCCCTCTACTACTCTCTTGTGACACCCCACCTGCAGTACTGTGCTCAGTTCTGGGGTCCCCAACATCAGAAGGACGTGGACCTGTTGGAGCGAGTCCAAAGGAGGGCCACGAAGATGATCAGGGGGCTGGAGCACCTTTCCTATGAAAACAGGCTGAGAGAGTTGGGGTTGTTCATCCTGGAGAAGAGAAGGCTCTGGGGAGACCTCATAGCAGCCTTCTAGTATCTGAAGGCACCTACAAGGAAAGCTGGAGAGAGACTTTTTATGAAGGCATAAAGCAATAGAACAAGGGGGGGAATGGGTTCAGACTAGAGGAAGGTAGATTTAGGCTGGATATTAGGAATAAATTCTTTCCTGTGAGGATGGTGAGACCCTGGCACAGGTTGCCCAGAGGAGCTGTGGCTGCCCCCTCACCCCCACCCCAGGCCAGATTGGATGGGGCTTTGACCAATCTGATCTAGTGAAAGGTGTCCCTGCCCATGACAGGGGCTTGGAACTAGGTGATCTTTAAAGTCCCTTCCAACCCAAACCCTTCTGTGATTTTATGAATTTTTAGGAACTACCATTTAATGTGGACTGATACTAGGGTATAAAAGGAGAATGTTTGCATGAGAAACCATGTCAGCATGGTTAAAGATCCATTAAGTTTCTTCAGAGCAATGAGACAACTGAATCTGCATAATTTCTGCTTTAGAGGCAAATTCCTAGTAAAATGAGGACCAGTGAGATAGCAATAATATCAATTGCACATATTCTTTTCAATTTAACAGACTTTTTAAAAAGAATAATGTTCAATGAAGGAAATAGTTCTATAATGGTACTGGATAATCTGGATGTCCCTTATACTAATAATCATGTATTTTTGAGAGCTACATTTTCAAGTAATTTTCACAAAGTTGGTATACGGTTTCAGTTGTCTCTTCTGAGCTCATAATTGCACACTTCATATGCAAATACTGCCCTACAGCAAAATTCACTGGAAAAGGTATGCATTAAAAGAAAAAGGTGGGAGGGTTATTTAGAATGAGAGATTAAATTTTCAGCTTATCTCCTACTTACTGTGAATGATAGTGCTTGTCCTATGCTTTCCACCTGCAGGTGTCCTCCTCTCTGTAAAGCACATTTAGATATTTAAAGGAAAGAGATCTCTAAAGCTGCAGGCAGGATAAAGCCAAATCTTCAAGCCTGGATTGCAAAGTTTGATTCAAATGCCTGTGATTAATAGTCCTCTGGCATGTATGACTTTAATATGGATTTCCCAGTCAGTGAAGGCTCTGGTGGTTACTTGTCACAGAATGGTGCTATTTTATTTGATCTTCTTTTTTCCCCAAAAATTTGGTGCTGGCTCTGCACATGCACTTGGCAGAGGGAGGCCTGTCTGGAGGTGAATGAGGCACTTGGCAACTCTGCCTGTTCCCAGAGACTTAAATGGCCTCTTGTATACAGTGTATATCATAGTCTGCAGCCTTTTGGTCCAAGCATTCTTCCCTCACACCATCTCTAGATCTCTGCCACTTAGGACTGCTACCCCTAAGTGGCATGTTTGCCACCATGTCAGCAGTGCATGACATCCATGACTGGGATTTTTCTCTCAGAGGTGATGAACGTAGTGCTGCTATGACCTCAGCCTCCTTTCTTGGACGGCTGGTTTGGGCAGTGCCCATGTGGAGCCCACAATGGTAAGCCTGCCCAGCCCCAGAGTGCACTAGGCCTCATTCTTCATGTTGGCTTTGCCCATAGACTAGTCAGGTCATAGGTCAGGCGTGTGAGGTTTCTTGACACGCTGCTAGGGAGCCTGGGTTTTCGGTGGCCATAACTCTATTATACCTTTTCTCAGTTTTTCAGGCAAACCAAGCTTTGACTTAGGAAACTCTACAGCCATGTGACTCATAAAAATCTGCATGCTGCAGGTTTCTGGGCCCCTTCCCATGGATTCAGGATGTTACTTTTCTTGATATAACTTTGATTTCAGGTTGGGGTTTTTTTGGGTTCCTTTTGGTAGCTAGAATTCTGGAAACTATTCATTTGAGCCAGGCTCAAAGCCTCAAGGGATTCTGCTCTAACTTCAGTTCTCAGAGCCCAATCAGGATGAAGAGGCAGATGAAGAAGATTCTATAAGCAGCTGGGAGAAGTCTCACATTCTCTCGCCCTTGTTCTCTTGAGGGACTTCAGCTTGCCAGATGTCTGCTGGAAATACAATACAGCAGAGAGGAAACAGTCTAAGAGGTTCCTGGACTGTGTGGAAGATAGATTCCTGACACAGCTGGTGAGGGAGCCAACTAGGGAAGGCACCCCGCTGGACCTGTTGTTTGTGAACCGAGAAGAACTTGTGGGAAATGTGATGGTTGGAGGCCATCTTGGGCATAGTAATGACAAAACGAAGTTTTCAATTTTTGGAGAAGTAAGAAGAGGGGTCAGCAGAACTGCTCCCTTGGACTTCTGGAGGGCAGACTTTGGCCTGTTTAGAACAGTAGGTTGATAGAGTCCCTTGGGAGACAGTCCTGAAGGGCAAAGGAGACCAGAAAGGCTGGACAACCTTCAAGAAGGAAATCTTAAAGGTGCAGTAACAGGCCAGAGCCCATGTGCTGAAAGATGAGATGGTGGGGAAGAAGGCTGTCCTGGCTGAACAGAGAACTTTTGCCAGAACTCAGGAAATAAAGCAGTGTTTATGACCTTTGG
The DNA here is from genome assembly GCA_013398125.1 of Aegotheles bennettii. Taxonomy (NCBI): domain Eukaryota; kingdom Metazoa; phylum Chordata; class Aves; order Caprimulgiformes; family Aegothelidae; genus Aegotheles; species Aegotheles bennettii. The sequence goes on from VZRW01000374.1 coordinate 21,662, forward strand.
AAAAAGGGGCAGACCACTCAGGAGGACATCTACAAAGATGTCATGAATCTATGCAGGGAGAAAACTAGATGAACCAAATCCAACTAGAACTTAATCTGGCTACTGTCATAAAACACAATAAAAAAGTTTCTATAAATACGTTAGCAACAAAAGAAGGACTAAGGATAACCTCCATCCTTTATTGGATGCAGAAGGAAATGGCTAGTGACTTGCTACACCACTTAGACACACTCAAGACTATGGGGCCTGATGGGATCCACCAAAGGGTACTGAGGGAGCTGGTAGAAGTGGTCACCAAGCCTTTTTCCATCATTTATGAGCAGTCCTGCTGACTGGGGAAGTGCCAGTTGCATGGAGGTTAGCAAATGTGATGCCCACCTACAAGAAGGGCTGGAAGGAGGATCTGGGGAACTACAGACCCATCAGTCTGACCTTGGTGCTGGGTAAGGTTATGGAGTAGGTCATTTTGAATGCCATCACATGACACATACAGGACAACTGGGCAATTGGGCCCAGTCAGCATGGGTTTATAAAAGGCAGGTCCTGCTTGACTAACCTGATCTCCTTCTATGACAAGGTGACCTACTTAGTGGAAGAGGGAAAGGTTGTGGTTGTTGTCTACCTAGACTTTAGTGAAGCTTTTGACAGAGATTCTCACAACATTCTACTGAAAAAACTGACTGCTCATGGCTTGGATGGGTGTGTGCTCCACTGGGTAAAAAACTGGCTGGATGGCTGGGCCCAAAGAGGTGTCATGCATGGAGTTAAATCCAATTGGGGGGCAGTCACANCAGTAAGTTTGCAGACAACACCAAATTGGGTGGGAGTGTTGATCTGCCTGAGAGTAGGAAGGCTCTACAGAGGCATCTGGACAGGCTGGATCGATTGACCAAGGCCAAGTGTATGAAATTCAACAAGTCCAGGTGTTGGGTCCTGCACTTGGGTTACAACAACCCCATGTAACAGTACAGTCTTGGGTAAGAGTGGCCAGAAAGCTGCCCAGCAGAAAATGACCTGGAGGTATTGGTCAATACCCAGCTCAATATGAGCCAGCAGTGTGCCCAGGTGGCCAATACGACCAACAGCATCCTGGGTTGGATCAGAAATAAGCATGGCCAGCAGGACTAGGGAAGTGATCATCCCCCGAAAATCAGCACTGGTGAGGCCACACCTCGAAGACTGTGTTCAGCTTTGGGCCCCTCACTACAAGAAGGACATTGAGGTGCTGGAGCATGTCCAAAGAAAGGTAACAAAGCTGGTGAAGGGTCTAGAGCACAAGGCTTATGAGGGGCAACGGAGGGAACTGGGGTTGTTAAGTCTGGAGAAGAAGGGGCTGAGGGGAGACCTTATTGCTCTCCACCACTACCTGAAAGGGGGTTGTAGCGAAGTGGGTGTTGGTCTCTTCTCCCAAATTACAAGTGTCAAATAAGAGGAAATGGCCTCAAGTTGTGCCAGGGGAGGTTTAGATTGGATATTAGGAAAAATTTCTTCACTGAAACGGTTGTCAGGCATTGGAACAGGCTGCCCAGAGAAGCGGTTGAGTCACCATCCCTGGGGGTATTTAAAAGATGTGTAGGTGTGGTGCTTAGGCACATGGGTTAGTGGTGGACTTGGCAGTGTTAGGTTAACAGTTGGACTAGATGATCTTAAAGGTTTTTTCCAAACAAAACAACCTTATGATTTAAATATGAGCTTTGATTTGAAACTAAGAAAGGAAGTAGGAAAACAGCTGAAGGATTGGTGACATTTCCCACATCCATAAAGCGATGCATTTTAAGCCCACAAAGATGGAAAACTATTTGGTGTTTCTAGTATGTTTTTCAGTGCCTATTGATGCTGATGTTATCTGTTAAATCCTTCATCACCTATACCAACCACAGTCCTCTTTTTCAGAATCTTCTTTGAGACTGTTACTATAGTGTCACTTCAGTGTTAGATGCCTGTGTGTAACTGAGTCAAAGCTGTCAACACAGCTCTCTTTGGAATCAGGTGTGTATTCAAATCTGAGGCTTGAGAAAACAAATAAGCTTAGGCTGTCTAAACTGATTTTCCCTGTCCTTTCCATTGTGATACTGTATTCTTTTATGCCTATTTTTGAGTGTGATTAAAAGTGATAAATGTTTTCTGTGGGACTGAGGCACAAGCACGCTTCTCTGTGCTCTGAACAATATGGAGGGGGAAAAGGTGGATGTTGTCAAGGGACAATTCCCAGCAGTATTGATCATCTTTAACACCAACCCTTTCAGAGTGTCTTTACTCTCCTCAAGAAGAAACATTGTACATTTGATGTGGAGAATTTAAAAACTTTTGTTTTGTTTTGTTTTAGTTTTTGTTTTGAAATAGGCTATTAACTCATTCTGATTCCCTAGTGAAATTTCTTGACAGTATATGCACTATCACACGTTCTACTTTGTCTGTGGACTAATAAAAATGTACAACAACAAAACCAACTGTTTTTCATTCTGTGCACTTGAATGTTAACTACATTTTCATTATGCTGTAATGTACTGGATGATAAAAGCTTTCCACATCCTTTCTCAGGCTGTTCCCCAATCCCTATTTTTTTTAATTGCTTCTAGTTCATTTCCTCTTGTTTCATTAAAGTGATTTTATTTTTCAGCAAATATTTTATTCAACAAGGAAATGGCTTAGATTTCCAAAAATTTCAGCTCAACCCACTTGGTTATCTTTGGTCTATGAAGAAAGATAAAAAAAAAATAAAAGGTCAAGCCAGTCATAAACATAAAAATAAAAAGCCAGGTAGTCTGGGAGAGGAAAGAGATGCTAGAAATGATGCTATTGTCCCTTCCAGCTTTTGAGATGTTGGAGACCTGAGTTCAAATCCTGTATTTGCCTTTGAAAGTGTGACTCTATGTCTCCCACGGAAGTGTTGTGACAACTGTACTGTGTAATATTTAATTTTGTTTCTCTGATTGTTTTTCTAATAATGTTACTGGGAGGACATAGGCTATTGCATCCTCCTCACAGGTTCTATGGCTGTTGCTAAGGGTAACACAAAGTACACAATGAGTTAAGTGGTGCCCAAGACCAAAACAAAACACTTTTGGAACTAGCTGTACAAAATGTTTTATTCTTCATAAAACAAAAAATGCTTAAGTTCAGTGCTATCCAGAAACAATGTTTTCTTTGATGAGAGGTGAGGAGGAGTGGAGGGATAGTTTTTTGAACAAAGTTAATGCACCCTTAGAACCATCATCCCGTGTATGTCTATATTACTGCACTCCACTAACTTTTGGGACTACGTTGGTACTCTGGTTTTGACCTCCAGTGATGTCTGGGAAAGCCTGGCACTAGACTGGAATCTCAGAGCTGGAGTCCTTCCTTCTGAATGGCTATCCCTGAACAGCAAACCCAGACAATTCTGCAGTCTGGGAAAATGCAAATGGCTGCGTCTGAATACTGTAGGGCTGAAAAGCCCTGGTCTTTTGTGGGCTTGCTACACCCGAGAATCCATTGCAAGAGAGGCAGTCTTTGCCAAGGAAGTTCTTTCACACGTTTCTGGTTTGTTAGTCTCCAGTGGCATTGGAAGCATATCTATCACAGGTAAGTCTCTTAAGTGTAAGATTGGCTGGCCTGATCATAAAACATGTTTTCCAGGGAGGTATCCACTACTTCTTGACACAGGTAAAATGGGAAATATCACAAGTAGAAAATTTCTCACAGTATTTCGTACAAAAGCACGTAAAAATAAAATTAGCTGATTTGCAAAGATTAATGAAACTTGTCAGAGCTGCTACAAATGTTCCATTTAGGATTTGGATTAATAAACAACTTAGGTTCTTACTACAGCCAAGAATTTCTTAAACAGTGAGCTTAATGATTTGGGGAATTTACTGTGTTCCTCTTGTTCAACAATGAGGAATTAAGAGAAAGCTGAGAGAGAGCAGAGAGGTAAAAAAAAAAACCCAGTATTTTTTTCTTCCTTGCTAGGTAATACTTAATTGGATTCAGCTAAAGTAAAACCATCTGTCATATTCTAAACATTCAGAACATGTGGTTATAATTTTGCTGAGTATTAAGTGGAAAATAACCAAGAAATAAATAACCAGATCACCTTTCTCACCTAAAACAAATGCTTATAAACTTTGCACTCCTAATACAAGAACCTCAAAGGCCAAAATATTTCTTTAAGCATAATTTTTATTCCCGATTAGAAAGCTATGAAAGACTAAAAATCTGACAGGAGCTTTCCCACCTTTCCTATTATAGCTGCTTTTGCATGGAATCCATTGCAGTAATGGTGGGCTTGAGTCTGATCCCCAAACCAAATTAGAGATGGATTTGGGAAGTTTGTGTTTTGATGTTCTCTTCATTGTCCTTTTGTCAACTGTTATTTGAGCTGGGAAAATTACTTACGATCTCTGTGTGGTTTTGTTCTTGTCTATATAAATGCACCAAAACCATGTACCCACCTTACGTTTTCTAATAGTACAAAGCTTCTGTGAAGTGTGAAGTTCAATAACTTGCAAAGAACACTGCATTGTAGTTACAGGGTTTATTTGGTGTAGTCCTGCAAGAGATCTTCCCTTCTCCCTTTACTGATGTGAAACTAAACAACTCACAGTCTAATTGCTTCCCTTTACTTCCCACAAAACCCACTCACAAGAAGGAAAAACAAAGCAGACCTGATACATCTCTGGTGGGATTTTTTGTCATCAATAGAAAAATTGCATGAGAAAGAAAGTTGGCCTTAGAAAACCAGGGGCATGAAGAGTAAAAGCTGCAGTGTGAGTTTGTACAAACTTATACTATAACCTTGATTTGCTTTCTTTGATTTAAATACTTACAGAAACACACACAACTACCACCACCATCCTGAGACTAAAGTGGATATCAGGAGTCCAAAATTCTGGAGCTTAATTCCAAGTGGTAAGTGAGATTTGGATTTGTTATTGCAAGAGCTGTTGCAAAAGATGTGAGACTGTAATGTGAGAAAAGAAAAGCTTACAGGTGTAGAAGCTATAGAAGGATTTGGGGAAGAAATACGGCCAGCTGTTGAAGCCAATTTTTTGGGACCATGCAGTAATTAGGTTTATAGGAACATAAACCTCATACCGAAGTCAGTTCCTGAATAGAGGCCTTTGGTATGAATAAACCTATACAGTAAGAGTAGTCTGTACAAAGCAAGACACAGTCCATCCTAAATGTGCATTTAAACACCTTGCTAAACAAACAATTGTTTGTCTGCAAGAACAAGGAACCTTAGATTTTGCATGCTAAACCAGATAATTAACTTCTGTAATTCTGTAACTATTATCCACTGTGGTATCCTTCACTAGTAAATTTTAATGGACTGCAGCAGTACTGATAGTCTTCTGCAGTGAAGCATAAAGAATCTTCAGAGAAGTGAATGAGAAGCTTCACTCTTGTTTCAGTTAGTCCTGGATTATGCAGCATCAGAAAAGTTCAGCAAAGCCATCTCATTTCATATAGCTGCTGTTCAAAGAAACTTTGCTGTACCAGCTCCGTAGGAATTTCTGCACTGTTTTCAGCACTGAGTCTATGTCCCCTCCCTTGTCTTTGTCACTTGACCAAGCTGATATCACTTTGGTATGTTTTTGCATCTTTCTTCCTCAGACCTGACTTGGGAGATGATCTTCAGTGGCAGTGGTCCATAGGCAGCAGATGACGCGACCCCTCAGACTGTTACAGCTTGAGAAGCTTTAACTTGCACCTGAACAGAAGATAATTTGACATTGCTTGAGAGTTGTGGATTTGCTACATATTTAGGTGTGCCGTGGTCACAGATGTCTTTTCTATAGAAAACGCTTTCCATATTTTTTGTCTGTAATCCTTGCCTGCTATCATTCACTGTGGAGCAGTGTCTTCTGGACAAACTAAAGTCTCAGGGGGATTTGGCCTTTGTAAGTGATTGAGTAAGTGGTGCTGAATAATTATTTTCTTACACTGGTCTGCAATACAGTGTACTTAAGTACATACTGTATCTAGCCCACCACCATTTGCACGACAAGGTCATCAAGAAGTTATAGGGGGTAGGTGCATGGTGCTTCTGAAATGCTGAAGAAGATACAATCCCAAGCATTTACAGAAACGCTTAAACCAGGGTATTATGCCATTGAGAGGAAATATCATTTAACCAGATAAACAGAGTTTCTGAGGACATTTTCCAACTACTATTGCTTTTCCTAGCATTTGAAGACTTAGAAGACAATACCGTATTTGCTTATTAATGCACATCCTTCCCCACCTGACTTACCTACACCAGATGGTTTTTTTGAGGTAAAGCTATTTTTTGTGGTTCCTCTGCATGAATGATGGTCAGGTGCTTCCTGCTAATCAGATGGTCATCTTTAGCAAACATTACTAGTGCATGTGTAAATTCAGTGAAACCAAGCTTGCAATACAGACCCCCGTAATGTCTATGGGTATGCAGAAAGCTGTTTTTTAAAAGAGTCAATAGAAGCAGGCTTTGCTTTATGAGAGAATTCAAAGGAGGTGGGTGGGGTATGACCTTGCATTCTGCTGGTCCTCAAAAGATAACACACAATAACTGTATTATAAAGTCAGAATTATGTAAATGTGAAAAAATATTTTTGTTGGCTATACCTGTGTGTTGGGTCTGTGTGGTGGAGCTTTGGTAGTGAGGGAGGGACCACAGGCGTGGCTCCTGTGAGAAGCTGCCAGAAGCTCCCCCTGTTCCAGAGCTGGATTCTGCTCTGGCCAGGGCCAAGCCATCAGCAGTGGTGATAATGCCTCTGCGATTAACACATTTAAGAAGGGGAAAAGGAAACTGCTATAAAAAGACCTGCAGGGAGAGGAGATAAGGGAGTGAAAGCAATACCTGAGCAGAGACACCAAGGTCAGTGAGGAAGAAGAGGGAGGAGGTTCTGGAGGTGCCAGAGCAGAGGTTCCCCTGCAGCCTGTGGTGAGACAGCAGGCAGTCCCTCTGCAGCCCATGGAGGAGCACGGTGGAGCAGATGTGGGCTGGGGTGACTGCACCCAAAGAAGGCCGTGACTCTGTGGGAAGCCCATGCTAGAGCAACCTGTTCCTGAAGGACTGCACCCCATGGGAGGAACTCATGTCAGAGGAGTTATGAAGGACTCTCACCCATGGGAGGGACTGTACATGGAGCAGAGGAAGAGTGTGAGGAGTCCTCCTCCTGAGGAGGAAAGAGCATCAGAAAACAACATGTGATAAACTGACCACAGTCCCATTCCTTTTCCCCTGTGCTGCTGCTGGGAGGGAGAAGGTAGAGAAATCAGGAGGAAAGTAATTTGGGCCCAGGAAGAAGGGAGGGGGTGGGGGAAGGTGTTTTTAAGATCTGGGTTTGTTTCTCAGTGTCTTGCTCTGATTTGATTGATGACAAATTAAATTGATTTTTTCCCTAAGTCGAGTCTATTTTGGCCATGATGGTACCTGGTAAGTGAACCGCCCTGTCCTCCCCCCAACCCACAAACTTTTCGCTAGGTTTTCTCCTCCTCATCACACCATGGGGGAGGAGTGAGTGAGCAGCCATGTGGTTCTTTGTTGCCTGCTGGGCCTAAACCACGACAATCTGGAATCTGTGCCAAAGTGTGTCTTGTGCAAGGCATGTTGCTCTCTGAGGAGATACACCTGTTGAGTATTTGACTCTTGGCCAAATGATTTCTTGCTTTACATTCACAGATTTTGAGCTAGACTGTAGCTGATTATTCTGTGTAAAGCGCAAACCAGCCTTAACACACATTTTCTACAATATATCTGAAAATGAAGTTGAATAGAAAATAATGAAAAAATGAAAGTTACAACAGAAGTTGGCCTTATGGCCAGCTACGTGTTCTTTTTGAATCCTAAGTCTTGTCCTGACATGATAGAAAATTCTGGACTTTGTTTAATGAGCTTAAGCGTCTCATTTTGGTAAAATAAGCGTGTAAAATATAAACATATGTCGTTACATTCACCAAGCCCTTGGAATATGAGAGTAGTTACTGGTGTCTCTTATAATTCAGGAGAGAGGCCTGGTTCTTGTAATGACTTACCATAAGAATATGTTACAGTAATCTGTACTAATAGTCATTTTTCCATGTATTTTCAAGTTTTTCCACTCTTTTAGGAGAGATATACAGACAATGTCATTATCTCTGAAAACAGGAGGCTTACAGTGGAGGACAAGAATGGTCAGTGTCTGCAGCTTACTGAAAGAATGGTGGAGATTAGCCTTTGACAAAATGGAAGGTTTAGAAGGGGGGTGGTTAGTAGGTCGAGAGAGGTTCTCCTCCCCCTCTATTCTGCCCTAGTGAGGCCACATCTGGAGTATTGTGTCCAGTTCTGGGCCCCACAGTTCAAGAAGGACATGGAACTGCTTGAGAGAGTCAAGCGCAGAACCACTAAGATGATTAAGGGAGTGGAACATCTCACTTATGAGGAAAGGCTGAGGAAGCTGGGTCTCTTTAGCTTGGAGAAAAGGAGACTGAGGGGTGACCTCATCCATGTTTACAAATATGTAAAGGGTGAGGGTCAGGACGATAGAGCCAAGCTTTTTACAGTGACGACCAATGATAGGACAAGGGGCAATGGTTGTAAACTGGAGCATAGGAGGTTCCATGTGAATATCAGGAAAAACTTTTTCACTGTGCGAGTGATGGAGCACTGGAACAGGCTGCCCAGAGAGGTTGTGGAGTCTCCTTCGCTGGAGACATTCAAAACCCGCCTGGATGCGTTCCTGTGTGATGTACTCTAGGTGACCCTGCTCTGGCAGGGGGGTTGGGCTAGATGATCCTTCGAGGTCTCTTCCAACCCCTAGAATTCTGTGATTCTGTGATTTTGTGAAGGTTGCTGCAGTACAGAATTATCATGGAGAAGAAGGTGGGTCCTGAAAGTTCCATGGAATGAATTGTGTGTATAAACAAAGACAGATACATCAACTGTCAGTCGTTTATATTGCATTCCAATCTTTGTCTTTATATTCATTTTCAAGAAATCCAATCTTGTGTTACGCACACTCAAACACAAGAATTGGGATCCAGAGCGCATGTATGCTCATATAAGGCTGTTACTCCCAACCAGAGTAACAGGGCCACGGAGCGGGGTGTGTGTGTGTGTCTCTAACACAGCATAAAACTATGGGAGAGCTTTGACAACACTGAAGTAAGGATCATGTGATACAGCCTGTAGTTTACTAGGGATTCAGCCTGTAGTTTACATAGAGACTGCTACAATAGCATTTTTCCTCATCAAACGGAAAAGGAGTGACCTCAGTAGCCATGAAAACACCGATTGTGCATCTGACTGAAGTTCTGTGTCACTCCATGAGAAGAGCTATCATATGTTAGACTGAAGTTCTGTGTTGTTCAGTGTAATGTAGATGAAACATTGGCAGCTCTGTAACAACCAACCACCAGAAAACTGGTGCAATTCAGTGTAGTGGAGGCATACGTGACAAGCTGCACCACATCTGTGGTGGATGCTCCAGGCCTGGATTTTTTCCCCTCTGATTTAGCACAGCATTGCTTGGTGGCTGCCTTACCACTATTATATCTATAAACAAGTTGTTTCAGCCTACCTACCTGTGTACTGTATAGAACACAGACAGATGGAGTGGGAGTAGCTGTTACTGATTTTGGCTGCCTTCCTTAGCTTTAACTTATCATGCTGCCCTGCATCATTTTATTCTGTAGAATGTTTCTTAAATCTGGTTTTCTATATGTACTTTTATGCTGGTATAGTGCAGTGTTCAAAAACAGGGACTTTTCTCTGTGTCATGTTCTTTTTCTGCAGTTCTTAAAAGTCTTCACACTCTTAACCCAATATATTCTGTCCAGCTTTTTTTTTTTTCTTTTTTTTTTCTTTTTTTTAAGCCTAGTCAGGATTGCAGGTGCCACTGTATTGGGATGGGATCATCAAAGGCTTGTTTTAAATCATTGTGATGTTTGTTGGTGCAGCAATGTCTGTTAGTGTCAGCTGAAGACATTAGACTAAGTTCTCTGAAATGCCTCTGAAATGCCTACTCAAGAGTAGAGTGAAAAATAATGATTAGCCATTTGTGAAGAAGGAATGATGTCATGGCAAAAATGCAGAACTGGATCCCAAGCTGCCTCTAGCTAGAAAGTAGGTGGCCCACTCCAAATGAAGACCAGTAGGAACATTTTAGTGCCTAAATCCTTTCAGGCCAGTATGAAAATAGGAGGGGTTTTGCCTAAATTTCCTCCTATGGCAAACAAGGGTGACTTGAGAAAATAAATGGACTCATGCTTTCCAAGTGTTTTGAGCTCCCTCAGCAGAAAGCACTAAAACCAAGATAGATGACAGAGGATTATTTTGTGTGTAATAATGTAAGAATTTGTTTAAAATATTTCAAAAGAAAAAGGAAGGAATGTGGAAGAGGTTAGGAAACACATATCAGAGAGAACCAATGATAAAAGCTTAAGAAGAACAAGGAGCTATAACACTATGCGAAAATACCATAAGGAAAGAGGTAGGAAAAATCTTGCTGTACAGCAGGTAACACAGTAGAAGCCTAGGGCTCCTCAACAGTGATAAAAAAACAAGAAAAGGAAAAATACATGGGAGAACAACTGCAAGTTAGAAAAGGCAAGGAAAGGGAACAGTAGACGAAAAATATGTAGGGAAATGAACTGAGCAGGTTATCTTTTATTTGCTGCACAGTTTGGCATAGTTTTTTTAGTCTGGTTAAGAGGAATTCTGAGTGCAGAAAACCTAGGGATTGTGCAGGTAGCCTGCATGAAGGCCTTTAATTCATCCCAGACTCAATGAGATGGAAAGCACTGAAAATATTTTTAATTGCAAATAGAATCACTATTTTTACGGCTTTAACAGTGATCATGGGAAAGACACATCTCACCATCAGCCTGGTCACCTTTATATCTGGCTGGGATACAAGCTTATGCATAGAAAGGCTTCTGTAGCACAGCTTTTCGTTGTTTGAGTCCTGCCATAGAGCACTCTCTTGAAAAGAAGTCAGTCTGTGTAAAACATAATCAGCCACCTCTTCTACAGTTATACCTTCTTTTTGGATTTCCTTTGACCTGTCTGGTCATGAGGTGAAGATAAGTAGACTTTGTTTGATTTGTAAAACTCCAATAAGAAAGTCATAAGACATTTCTCTACCAGGGCTATAAACCTCTACCTAAAATAGAAGAACAAAAGTAGCCCCTAGCATCAATTCTTGGAATTAGAGAGAATGTGGAAGGTAGTTCTGATTATCAAAACTGTTTTAGGACTTGCCCAAGACTGTGAGTAGTTGAGTTAGTTCTACAATCTTCAAGACTCTTGTTACTTGGAAGATATTTAATGTGGAAACATTTTCAATGCTAAAGTCAAGGGCAAAGACTGCCAGCCTATACTCAATGACACCAGTTCTTCAGATTGTGATAAGAATTAAATAATAAAATACAGGAAGAAGGGAAAAACAATCAGGAGAGGCACTGTGAAAAAAAATAAACAAGAGACAAAAACCGTTGCAGTAGCTACATTCTGTGGGATTCCCTTTATTGTGGTGTAGATCATTTCCAACCCACTTCATCCATTAGGTCACTAGAATTTTTGAGCTAATTAAAAGTGTGTTAAATGAAATAGGAATGGTTGGACCAGATAAATCTTTAGCAGACGTCTCTTTCTTGGGATTGCATTATTTAAAAAAAATAAAAAATAATAGTATCAGGATTGCCTGTTTCTTCTGCCTTCTATAAAATAACGTACTTTATGTGTCATCAGAATAAAATCAGTTTTGCTTGCATTCACCATATTTGGACCCAGTGTTACACTGAGATTTGGTGTTTCAGTTAGAAATGGAAAACAACTTTGTAACACTGCAATTGCATTTTATTCATTGTTGCTTACCTGCTCATGTAACCTAGCTACTTAGCTGAGGCCAAGAACATCTCTTGAAGCCAAGACCACAGAGTAGATGAGAGAATTTTCATGACCATGCTAAGCTGTGAAGGTCATCAGAAACCTCTACAGCCCTTCTAATATCCCACATGATTGGTGTAGTCAAAGCAGACAGTTTAGGAACCAAAAGACAACTCAGAGTTACAAGAGATGTGTGAGAGAGTACACTGATAAAAATAAGTTATTTTAAAGGTGACACTCTGCCAGAAATCAAGTGTAAAGCTGCACTCGTAAACTGCAAAAATAGCCCTATGTCCAGTCTTACTTTATGGAAATTCTGTAAGAGATGAGATGTAGTCTCTGTACTTCTGTGTGTCTGTCGATATGTGTATGCTTAAATACATTTTTTCCCTCAGAGGGAATGCAAACAGCTTAAACGATTAGTATAGAAGATGGCTTTGAACTTACTTGAAAAGTAACTGAAACCCATTGACATCTGATGTCTGCTTAGTGCAGACAGATGCACGTATTTCCATCCTTTATCCTGTCCCAGGAGTTGAACAGGACACATCATGGAATGGCGTGGCTGGATGAGAGTTTATTCCTCTCCCCTAAATATGCATATTTCAGGTTGCAGAGCTGTGCCTTGCATTTAGAATGGAAAGTGTAAAATATATCTGATTAAAAGCCACAGCAACAATGCAATATATTATAAAAGATTACAGATTTACAGAGTAGGCAGAGGCCAGTGGTTAGATGGACTTAGAGACTAACACTGCCAGTCACTCTAACAGTGTGCCTTATTATCACAAGAGTCAAAAAGTTGTAAAAATGCTAGTGTTGTTCGAGCATGTGTAACAGGGTAAATCCTTTTCCAGTCTGAGCATCTGTAGAGAGCTGCTCTCTCCCAAGCTACGAATCCCACACCCTTCAATTCAAGATCTGGCAGAAGTTGGAAAAATCTAAGGAGTCTTTCCATCAACTGATGGTAGTAACATCTGAAGGGTCCATTTTTACTGCTTGCCTTTTCAAGGCCAAAATCCTATTGATGTTAGTGGAACCACGTCTGTAAACAGTCATCTGTTTGTCTAGGTGTCTAAATGCCTTTAAAACTTAGTTGTTCATCTCTGTGCTTCAGGTTCCTCTTTCTTCTAAGGAGCAAGAAAGAACAGTAAGCACTTTCCTACCACACATTTAAACACCAGAGTTCTTGAGGACCATGGATATTTGCTCCTATTGGTGGAATGAGGAAGAAAAGAAACAAAGGAGAAAATAAAAGCTTTCTAAGGACTCTGCCCAAAATTTAAATCTTTCAAAATATCTGTGTGGAGAGTGGGCTCTGTGATGTAATTAGGAGGTGATAGTGAACAGTCTGAGTAGAAACGGTTGTTATGATGGGTGCCTAATCTTAGATCCACTAACAAACTCTAAAGTAAAAAGGTTGAGAGGGCTGAGAGAGATGTATATATTACCAAACCTGATGAAACAACTTGTTTGAGGCAGGATGTTCTAGAGATCTCCAGGAGCCACCTCAAAGGCACCCTTGAAAATCTCAGTAGTAATAGGCAAACATCACTATTAGACGTTTTGCTTTAGCTCAAGAGGTAGGAATGATAAGAAGCTGGCAAGGGCATAACTAATCCTTGCCCTCATTGCTTTCTGCTGGGCTTTGTGTTGATCCTCAGCAAAGCAAACTCTGAATACTGATCATCTGCCACATCTGTCTTCTGGCACAACCGTGAACATGACGTGGCAACAGGTTGGGTTCTAATGACTCAGTTAAAAATACTGAGCCACACACCTGAGAATGAAGTGGCTAGTTGTCTCCTCATAGCCTAGGAATGAAATACCAGCAGAATTTCTGGAGGAATTCAGACATGACAGAGGTTAATAGCTATTTTTAAAGAAGATTTCATTATCAGCATTGAATTCTTATAACAATGGTCAATAACAAGCCACTTAGCCACATGACCAGTTCAAAACAACAAGTTTATACAACCTTTTCTCTTTCCCTCCCCTTTTTGCTACCATCATTAGAAAGTCCTTTTCTGTCTTTTGGCCCCTGATCACCAGAAGCAAGCAAGAACAGCTTTTCCTTGAACTGTAATATGTAAGGTTCAGTCACACTCATAGTTGTATTTTTCAGTCACAAGAAGCAGACAAGCAGGTGGACTCGGAGAGGGAGAGAGAGCAAAGGATTTTTGTTGTCAGCCTCCAACTGGGCTTGCATACAACTCCAGCTGGGCTTGTGCACCCTTAGGACATCAGCTTTCCATGGTAGCATGAACCCAGGGCACACATCTACTGTACATCTGCAGTAATGCTGATATTTTGCTACTGATATTATCACTGGCAAAGTCTGAACCGATAAAGTTTGTTTTGGTCGACTGCTTAGACTTTTTTACTGCCATCCACTTGTGAATAAGCAGAATTTTGTGGGCTTTTTAGTACAGGAGGTGAATCTTGTATGTGTAATTAGACTTAAAGGGAGAGATTGAGACTAAACCATAGGCTTTAATAACACATGTAAGGGACTTAAAGTTTGAGTTACCAGTCTACTGAAGGATAAGGGATTGACATGACTTTTGGTGGAAGTAATGAGCAATAAAATAAACACAGTGCTATACTGTGAAAGGCGTTTAAACAAAATACTAATTTCTGTAGCATAGCATTTATTTTTCAGGTGGTTTATTTTTATTGCCTTCAGGTATAAATATTGAACATATAAATTTAAATATAAACTTAAATTTATTGTTTAAACTGGTAAATATCAGCTTGAATAAATGTTATTACATCTCTTTTTAAAAATAAACTACTGAAATTTAACAGAACTAGAAACTGAAAGCAGGTCATTCAACTATTTTAAAGATAAAATAAAATTGCCATTAATATTTCATGTAACTTACATTGCAAAGAATGCATTATGTCATAAACTTTAGTGCCTACAAGATCCCTTTTTTTTCTGATATTCAGATTATCTTTAGAATGTTTTTAGCACACTGTGAAAGAAAAATAAAACAATGTGTAAGTCAACACAGTGTTAGCATTTACCACCCTAAAATTTAGTGCAATTTAGTTTACCACCCTAAATTTAGAATTTAGTTTACCACCCTAGAATTTACTTGCTGAAGTAGTAAAGTATGGAATCAATTCAAGAATACCCAAAGCTGGAACAACAGATAAGGTAAGCATACTGGAATGTTGAAAATAAGCATAAAACCCCAATAAATTAGTAATATAGATGTGATGGCACCACATAATCTGAAACTGTCAAAGGTGTATGTGAAATATTTAAACAGCAATATGACTGGTTATAGAAATTAATTACTCTAAAATTGCATGAATTTTTGTGACTATATAATAGAGAAAAAAGATGTAATACAAATCATCTTTGAACTCATTTAACCTGCCTATTCCACACCATAAGTCAAGAAGACCACTTGACCAATGTTGCTAATGAAATGCCAGTTTTGTTTATAGTCACTGTCTGCTTATTTAAATGGTTTTACAACAGGTCTTAACAGTTTCTTTTTGGAAAAAAGTAAAAAAGTAAGCATTAGCAGTTAGCATTCATCAGGGGAAAAGTCTTTCCATTGTCACTCTTCTTCATTGTTCTTAAACAGCTTAAGTTTCACCCAACATGAAAAAAAATACATCTTAATTGCTGAGAAGTACTTCTGTATCTTTTAAAATGCAAGGTATAAAGATTACCTTCTTCAGGGACATGCCTCAACTTCTTCATGTATGTAAGGCTGACAAATTGAAATCTCCTCTAACTCTGACACTCTTTTGGTAAATGAGGAAATATGAGATACTATCTTGCTGCACAACCTTCAAGAAAATATATGGCTTACCTGTTGCTTGGTTTGCATGTATGTACTAGGCAGTAAGCTGAAAGTAATTATCCGTTCTCATTTTGCATTAATTTGCAGATGTTGTTGGATCTTTCACAGACAGAATTAACATTTATCAGTATAAGCACTAATTCACTGACAACATTAATACCATTTTATTTTAGCATATTCTTTACATTTTTGTATGTTCTTAATGCAGTTCTATTGCTGTCTTGTCTCACTTGTTCTACACTCAAGGAGGTAGTGGATTGTTGTATTTCAGCTGTGTGCTGACAAAACAATTAGTACAAATATTTTGATACTCTGTCCCTTGAGAGATCAGAGGCTAAAGAGAAAAATACTTCTTTGATGCAAATCCTTTAATTGTTTAATTAACAATAGAGAGAGGATTCAATCTATTGTCTCTAATATATGAAGGTTTTGATCTATCAGGTGTATGATTTTTGTTATTGATGAATGTCAGGGAAGAACACATAATTGTCTGCTGCAATAATCTATATCAATAATTATAGATAATTTTATGGTAAACTTCCTTTACGTTGCAATGGCTACCAAAAAAATCTTTAATAAATCTTTGCTTTGCAGCTATGTGGGAGTTACTGTCATGACCTACTTTGTATCCTGTCTTTTATCTGGCAATCCACAAGAAGCAACTAAAAAGTTGTTTTCATGAGGACTATGGTAGGACTTCTAATATTTGTTGCTATCTTAACTACTCCTTGAAAGATAATTTCATCACTCCTTCCAGAAAATGTTGAATCTTACCCTCTTTTTTGCTCTGAATGGTGTGCTAAGACACTGTCATGGTAAGCATTAAATTGGCTAGGATTGTAAATACAGTACTTAGACTCAACCTTAAGTCACAATCATTCTGTCTTATCTGTACTTCATATGTGTTGGGCCAAGAGATCCCCAAAACTGTGCTGTTCACAGTTGGTGTTCATGTCATTGTGAATATTTATTAAAAAGGTGGGATGTATAAGGTACTTTCAATAATCCATAGGTATTCTAGAACTTTGATACATTGCACATCATCTATATGTAAAGTTTGTAGAGAAAGTTAGGATCCTTTGGTTTTAAAGACATAGCTTAAATATATACTGTTTTTGTTTGGGATGTGTTACATGAGGTGGTTTAGAGAAATTAAATAGCAGATACCTGAAATCAATTTATTCAGAATTCTGCCTGGGAAGTCCATACTCACAGGATATGCCAAAAATAATGTTTGAACTGGCAGGGTCTGAAAACATGAAGATCACAATCATGCCTTCCACTTGGGTGTGTAATTCAGCCTCCGAGCATTAGAAAGGAGCCATTTTTTGAGCTTTGTGCTTCATCTTTCTTAACTGGCTAGAGTTCCTTAGGCTGGGTCCTACTGTAAAAATACTGATTCAGCACTTTCCACTGCCTAGTGTTGTTCTACAAAGGTTTGTTTACTTGATTTTACTTTTGTCTTATGTACGATACAATTCTTAAAATAAGAGATAAGTGAACAATCAGCAAAGAATTCTGCTTCCTATTTTATTGTGCTTGTAACAGAGTGATGGAGATATTTGCAATTAAATTGCAGATTTGGTTATTTTAGTTACATAATAAGTACATTCCTCTGTAACAGGACTTCAAGATGGAACTTTATTTGAGATGGATCCTCCTGTCTCTTTTCGTTATCATATGGTAAACATGAGAAGGCTTTTCACACTGTAAAGTTATCTGAACTAGAAAAAGATGGTTTTGAGACAGAAAAAACTCAGATGCATTTGATGTATTTGATCAGATAGATGTATTTAATTGGATAGATGAAAACTAAAAAACTTCTAAACAAATTTCTCCTCATCCCCACACAGCCTTGCAGTGCCTCTCCTTCAGGCTTTCTCTTAGTTTGGTGATTTTCAGTCACTTTCTGAATTAGGACAAAGTCCACCCAATTCCCCCAGCTTCTTAGTAGACAGCATTTTGCAGCCATTGATTCTGAACTTCTTAGGGGTCATCCAGCCTCTCCCCATATCAGAGGCTCACAGTTTGGGATAATGTTTCTCTCTGCCTGGCCTGAAATCTAGAAGGTTGCCCAGCTCCTCTGCATGCTCATTTTGAATTATTTCTCCTTTAAGGCAGGGCATTAGCAGATGGGGTTTGATCCTGCAGACTTGACTAGGTGGCATAAATAGCCATCAAAGTCTGCTACTTTACCACTGGAGTTACGTTATATATTGGATGTCATCAGGTGCCAGCTGGTAGCCATGTGAGATAGAATCCTGTGAAAAACAATGTAAATGTGAAAGAAAGAAGTGAGATATCTGGACAGTGGATGAGAACTCTGCCACCCTGTGCAGGGAAGAAGGATGTTTAGGAACCAGAATGTGGTTTATGTTGCTTCATGACTACAGATGAAATTTGTACGGGTATAAGGACCTTAAAGTATTTTGTTAACTCCATCTTGTTTGGAAGTGACCATTGTATAAACATCAGATGGTCATTTAAGTCCTAAAAGGTTGAAAGCTCTAGGAGAACTTCAAAATTTTGGGCTTCTTTTTTTTTGAAAAGTCAGAGTGAAAAATGAAGCTATTTGAAACCTCTTTCTCAGACCAGTGGAAATACAGTTTCCTGTTGCTTCTGAAGGAGAGCTGGAGCTAAAAGGCAGAAAGCTCCATGCAGACGCAACAGGAGGGTCTCCCATTTTCTAGAGCAATGCTTCCAAAAAGTGCAATAAAAATAAGCAAAGTGAAAGCCAGTAATCAGAGGAATGTAGAAACATTTTCTTAAGTGGTATTACAGAAAGGTGAATAAAGAATAGGGCATAAATCAGGACCGTTTGTGGCTGTTGGATCATCAAAAGGATACAGTTTCTCAGCCTTAACCTGGAGGGTCAGAAACAGCAGCTGGAATCAAAGACTTAGTAGGACATAAGCAGAAATGGGGCACCTGAAATAGATCACTGAGGAGTGGAAAAGAGGCAGGTAGTGAAAACACTAGGTGAAGTAGTGTCCTGGATTAAGAGAAGGGTAAATATTGATTGCCATGCCACTCTTTTCAACCCCCCTACAGCTCACTGAAATGTCATTCTGTGGCCAGGCTTTGGAACATCACTGAACTCCACCTATCCCTCACACCTGGCTTGTGTACTAGGTGACATCAGGCTCTTCTAGGAAACACTGAGTGCCTTCTCTTGATGTTGCTTCAAGAGCAGATGTCCGGCCACTCCTGTGGGAGATGACTTGTGATTTAAACCCAGGATCTAAATAAGAAATTGTGTGTCATTCAGGTGGTTTGTGAGTTTAAGGTGCTATTGAAAGAAGAGTGCTTTTGCATCCACAGGCTCCTAGTACATTGTGATCATAGATGTTGTCAGATTGCCTCATTAATTCCAATTGTACACAGGAGCCACTTCAGAAAGCACAATTTCCTGGGATTGTTACACAGAAACTGACTCACAGGATGGCCTTTTTCTTCATTTGTTTTCTTGTGTGACATGCTCCCATGACTTTTGAACTGTCTTGGCTTCAATCCTGCTATTTTGCTTTCATCGTTATGAGCTTTCTGTCTTGGGCAAATGGCAGGAGCTCAAGGTACTCCAACTTGGTTCTGGATCTAAGTTTTTCCGCATCTGTCTCCTTAGATATCTTCAAGTCCCCAAGGGCTCTTAACATTCATTTCTAGTAGCACAGGTACACTCATTTTCAATTTTCCATTGAATAAAATATCAGCACATGAAAAGCCATGCTGTGCTAGTGCCATGCTCTGATTTAACAGTGCTGAATATGGCCTCTATCATTTTTCATTAGTAGCTGCTTTATTATTTTGACACTGCTGTTGTACTGGAAATAATGGGGACTTGTAGTGACATGCCTTGTACGTACCTCACCACAAACTGCTAAAGCTCATGTTCATTAAAGGTGTCCTCTTGTCAGACTTTACTAACACGGGTTAGTATACGGCAAGAAATACGGCAAGAATAGTACTGACATGCACAAATGACTCCTTAGATATATTTTCTTCTATGTGGGAATGAATTTAATAGTCTGGGACACAAATAAGTTGGTTTCCTCCCAGCCAGCAGTGGCAAATCCATGCCTACTTTGCTCTGGGGGATTACTTTTTTTCCCCTTTATACCACCTACATCTTTACCTCTCCTTCTGGCCTATGCAACAAGCATGACAACAATTTCCTCAAACTTGCTGCTTATCTGAGGCTGGCGTAAAATATAATCAGTTCTACTTTTAGATTTTAAATCCCTAAATGATTCTGTGCATGTCCTTTTTAACGCTTTTTTTTTCATGTCTGAGGATTTCTTATGCATTGAAACAAAGTCGCATTCAACAACTAAATCTAACCCTTTATTGCCTATTATAATTTTAAGCTACTATCAGTTATTATGAACCATTTGGATCAACTAGTATTATCTGTGGATGTGGCCACAGTTACTTTCTGCAGGGGTTTGTCCTCAGCAATGTCTGCAGCAATCAAAGTTCACATTTTGTCTGACACCAGATAGATACTTTTTAAAAAAGAGCTTGCATGTGTAACAGATATAAAATCTAGTTTTGGATATTTTTGCTTCATAGTTCTTTTGTAAAGTACTCCAGAGACCACATCTCTAACCATCATCAGATATTGCTTAGTTTCTCTGCAACATTGCAATCATGTATTTGAAACAAAAATATTTCTGTAGTCTTTTTGCTTGTGGGAAAGGTTAGGCTGAGAATTACCAGGTCCCTTAGGCTGTAAAGAGTTTTATGATCAGTTTTAGCTCACACAGTTCTTCCATGCATGAAGACATGAAGTTTTAATGGCTATGGAGTAAAGCCAAATCTTCTTTATTTATTTATGTACACTAACACCCAGTCTCTTTTCTTGGATAGCTGACTGTTCTCCAAGTCTGACTGCATGACTTCGTAAAAATTACCAATATTCTCAGTAGAAGAATGCAAAAACAAGTTAATTTTGCACTTTGATACTGTATCTCTGACTTTGGTTTGGATGACCTTGGTCATCTTTTGTTAATGTCTTCATATTTCCAGGTGTTTTTGTAACAGTTAAATCCTAGGTCTGTTAGGCAGTTTTGTTGAGCGGCATTCAGGATGCTGAGGCAGGTTAACTGAGCACACGTTTCTTTACATACTTAGTGTGCCACATGGGGTTGTACTGCTTCATCTTAGTGTGGCCTCTCTGTATCATCTTGCCACAGTTACCTTGCTCTGTTGGATATTATTTCCATCGTAAGGAATTTGCATGGTATTTGGTTAGCTTTTGCCCTACAGCTTGTTTTCCATGCAAGGATTTTGAAGCCTCTGACTACATTCTTCTCATATTTTTCTTAGATCAAAATGTCATGATACAGACTTCTGTACTGTACATGCTGTCAGAAAGGTGCTGCATCTTTCTTTGAAGTGCACAGCCCAAAAGGGAACAGTACCTCCCAAAGAAGGTGTTGGAACTAGGTGAACATTTGCTTTTCTTCGTGACGCATGTAGAAACACATTTGGTATCAATCACTTCTCCAATGCTTTCTTCTATATCTGGGGTATATCTTCCATTGTTAATTTTTTTTTCTCCCAATCATACATGTAAGTGAAAACTCCATCTTTTTTTTTTCTGGCAGTGACTACACCCCCGTTGCTGGAGCTCTGCTTGCTTCGCAGGAAAGTGCTTCCACCTCATCTCCCTTCAGTTCTGAGGAATTTTCTAGGTAACATGGTGGGAACTCTGTTCTGAATGTTTTTGAGATGTTACAGAATTAAATCAAAGTTCTGCGCTACCCCCTGTGTTGCTTTTGCAAGAGTGCCCTCAGAAGCAGGTAAGAACAGGATAAGCATACCTGCTTCCCTCTCCTGGGCTCCAATAGGTTGTTCCTGTGTTGCCGAGACAGATAAATTAGTATTTAAAGCCAGTGTTTGGTTTTGTTTTTTTCAGTTGCTGGTATCCAGATTCTGGCAGTGCTCTAGCTTGTGCATCAGTGCCCAACTTAAAAAACATGTAACTGTTACAGTTGCTTTCAGACTGACAGTTCAGTTCTCTACTGATGCAGCATTGTCCATTGCTCCTAATTACTTCTACAGAAATTTCTTCTGAATTAGTGGTGTCGCTGACATTCTCTTGTTGTTGGGTTTTGTCCCTTGATGTGCATACTCTTGTACCACTTGCAGGTGAGTTACATTTGCTTGTAGTTCATGCATCTATTTCCAAATGCTGGGCAAAGTTCTGACTTCCAGTGTTTTTAAACTCAGCATATTTTCTTATGTTTTTCATTGGGAAGCATTTGTTTTTCCATGTCCTGTCCTTTATTTTTAAAATCTTTTATTCCCTAAAATATCAGGTTTTGTCTGGATTGGGGACTTGCTTTCTTTGACAGATGTGGATTACCTGGCCAAGGATTAACTGCAGACCTTGCAGTAGACCAAGGTTTAGTTTTCTGAGCCAGGACTCAAACCCTCAACCCTGGCTAATGAGCCAACTGGTCGGAGATTAGTCACCTTCTCCTCTGCTTTTACTCTCCATTTAAAAGCATCACATGCATCTATTTAATTTTTATAGAATGCCTTAGATTTCTGTAATGAGCCTCAGAATTCATCTGTCTTGGCCAAACTAATTGAAAACCATAGAAAATATGAACTGCTGTAAAACTGAGTATTGTCAGAAACAGTGTTATTTCCTCTGTCTCTGCAGCTGCTACCAGTTCCTTACAGATAAAGATTTTTTACATTGCAGTTCATAGGAGAGTTTAGACAAGTGTAGAAATTCCTGAGGTGCCTAAACTTTTTTACCAATTGGAGTAAACAATTACCTGTTTTGCAGTCCCAGAACCTCAGCCAAGAAAATTATTTAAGAAGAGATGGAAAGCTGGCAGCTTTTTTTTTTTTTGGTCTTGGGTAAGAACACAAACTGTTCTTGGGCTATTACTTTTCTTGGGGAACAATTTACATAAACTTAGCTAATAAGCAACCAAAAATGTCTGTCTTCTTGCTACCTTACTTCTGTAATTGATGTGGCCATAGAGGAAAGCCTCAGGATGATGTTTTCTTCCAAATTATCCAGGTTGTGTTTGGAAATACACTTCTGTTGAAAATCTGATGAAAATAGAAATATGCTGCTGAACAAAATGCAAATTTGGAGATCCAAATGCACTTTTATGCTACAAAAGCAAATTCTACTCTTGAGCAGCACATACTTTTCATAGGTATCAGTGAAAGATTCAGAGAAGGTTAATTAAATTCACTACAGTTTTAGTCTGATCTATGAACCAAAATTAAAAACGGAATGTAGACCTCTGCCTTGAAAGTGCCAGATCCACCAGACCTATCAGGGCTTTATTTCATGTCATCTCCAAATTTTGCCAGTGCCCACAGCGTGAATAGTATTTTACTCAAGACCCAGGTTCTACCTGTCAGATTCACAACAGTTTCCAATATGAATTATTGTATACCACAGCCACAATAAATTATGCTAATTTGGACTAAAGCACTTCTAATCGAGAGTAAGGGTATCTGCATGGAGAATTAATCAGAAAGAATGTATGCTGAATATAAAATGAATAGCTGTTTTAAAATAAAGTCCCTGTGACAGAAAAATCTACATGCAAACAAATTGAAGGCAGAGTGAACAAGTGTAATTGAAATGCTGATGAACCAGAAGAAAAAGGAGTTTAACAAGCGATTAAAGAGCGAATGCACAAGCTTGCAGGCAGAACACCTGCGTCTCGCTGTGCTGCAGGTCCCTGTTTCACGTCTCACCAACTGAGGCTGCCTTGCTCAGGAGTTAAGTTGTTGTAAGTGAAGCTAAGGAAAGGCAGGCAGGTACATGGGCTGTATAGTTTGATTTCTCTTTCAGAGCAGTCAGTTAAAAGACTTCCAGGCCAAGGCAATCTTCCTTATCATCTTCAATACGAGCTGAATTTGGTCCAGGCAGTGCTTTGTGTCCCTGTGTGTCATTGAGGCAGCTGCAAGGGAAGACTAAAAAGGGGGAACAACTCAGTAAGATGCTGACTTCAGCTTTTCCTAGTGAATACTAATGCCTAAAAAATTTATAGATGGACGTGTTCATGTCTGAAGCAACTGCCTCGTGGATTTGCTGACCGTGCAGGAGCGGTATGCAAACAGGGGGGAGGAGGAAGGAAGGCGGGGTGGCTCTAGGACCCATGCGAGCCTTCTCGAGCAGGAGGTGGGAATTCTCCTCCGAGGCAGCAGGAGCCCGAGCCCAGCCTCAGAGCTCCGGCGGAGCCTGCGGGAGGAGCCGGACACGTCCCCCTCCCCAGCGCCGCGCTCCCGGCTGGGACCTGCCCGCACCCCTCAAGCCATGAACCGGCTCACGCAGCTGGTGCGGTGGGTCACCACTGTGGGTAAGTAACTTATTTTTTTTCCTCCCACCTCCTTATGGTGTAAACTCCCTCTTATGCTAAGAGATTCAGACTTGTTTCATTGCTCGTTCCCTTTTCACTATAAAACCACTAAAGCATTCTTTTCAAAACAGTGGGGAAAAAAGGAGAGGGGGCAGAAAGTACTGGCATGAAACATATATAAAGTGAGTGACCCGTATGAAAATAAATCTTGGTGGTTATTGATTCTAAGCAAATTTGAAATGAATGGGTGATCTGTTGTTTTAGGGAAGGCTGCTGCTGACCATGGCTCTTAGCCTGGAAGCAGACGCTGTCATTGTACCAGGGTTCAGTATGAAATTACCAACTGTATCCCGGGACCATTTTGTTTCTCTGATTACTAGATTGCTTTCTCTGGGGCTATTTTGGAGAGGCAGGAGAAAGTGGTGCTCCAGGAGTGGTGAAGGTTGCTTACAGGAAAAGGTGTAGATTGGAGAAGATGCTGTGTCTAAGGAGAGAGATGAGGGAGACAAGTAAATGGAGAAGATGATGTCGGGACTATGAAAGATGTAGTTAAAAACTCCTAACTAGACAGTAGTGCTCAGGCTGAGTTTTGAAAGGAATCTTTGTGCTGCTTTGTTTGTTACTGACAGCTTTGGTTCTGAAATGCAGTAAGTGGAATGAAATAACTATAGGAGAGAAGGAGGGAGATGTTAGGAGGAAAACTGCAGTAATAGGAGAGAAGTTGGGAAGCGGCAAGTGATGATGGGAGAAGGTAGGATGGGACACATTTTCTCTATGTACACAGTGGCAAGCAAACTCGTTATGAAAATTAGGAGAGACAAAGCAGTAACAGGACATGCTGAACTTCTTGGAGAGCTGAAGTTACACTAGTACCCCCAGTGCAGAGACAGGGACATCATCCTGACCCTTAGACAAGGATCAGGAGACACTTCCATATTTCTTAGTGTAACAGATCATATTACTTCAAAGCAGGGAAGGAGGTAAGGCAAACAGGTTGTTGGTGCTGCAGCTTGCTCTAGCTAGTGCAGTGAAATTCTCTGGCTAAATGTGGAACCTGTATATATTTTCTCCTACATGAAGACATGCTGGGACATCAATTTTTAAGCAGGATTCACCGTTTAGTTCTATTTACAATTGAAAGCCAAGGCATAGCACAGAGGTTTTGATTTCAGGCTTTTTCTGACCTGTTATTCCTATTGGAAGGAGATGATTGCTTTACTGTGAAAGGGTCCAGGAGCGAGTGTGCCCCATGCAACAGAGCTGTGAGTCCCCACAGCCTCAGTTCTCATTGCATGTGGTCTCATCAAGAGCTGCTAAGTATCATTCCAGTGTTTTTGGTGGAGAGATTTTCAATATACAAGTAAGGTTAGTGTAAGGAATAGTCATTATACTTGCAGTATCTCCAAGCTTGTGATTTGAAACATAACTGTATTAAGACAGAGATAAAAAAAGGTGTGTTTCAGAGAAAGCAAGTAAAGAGCTAAATGAAAACAAATGTACATTTACAATCTCTGTTCAAACTTCTGCCAAAAAAAATCTTGATCACCCAGGGAGAGACTTGGATGCACGAGCGTTTAACTGTGTAGCTCCTATCACAATCTTCACATGGAGGTTTGTCTCACAGGGTTATTATGGTCAACTCTCAGACTCTGCAGTCAATTATTTTAAAAACTACTTGGGTTTCCACTGAGGAAGTTTTTCTGGAGTATATTCTTGGAGTGGCTTTACATTTGCTTCTTTATTTGGAAAGCCCAAGGTCTCGGTCATGAGGAAATTTACAGGTCCACTTTTCTTTTTGTCTTATTGGCTGGCATAGGTCTTTCTAATGAGCTGTATCCTAAAAGGATAATTTCAGAGTTCTCATCCATTGAAAATTTTTGAAACACCAAAACACTGGAGGAGGTCAGAACTTCTTTTTGTGCAAAAATTGAGATTTAATGAGAAAATTCAGAAAGTTTTAGAGAAAAACATCAGAAAAAAACCCTCAGAAAAAGAACTCCAAATGCACAGTGCACAAATGTTATTGTTTGGTGTCCAAGCAACTTCACAGTCATTTGGAGGCTGAGGTTGCATACTAGTCTCAGGACTCGGGAGGTGGTTAGGAAGGTGAAAAATGTCACCAGATGAATGTGTGGGAGAATTTTCTTTTTATTTTAAGCACCAACATTGCTTTGAGTCTTCATATTGAATGATTTTCCTTTGATTACTTGAGCTTGGCGGAGGGGATAGGTCAGTCCTTTTCTCCTCTATTAAAAACTAGGTTGTGCTTGGCCTAATGTTGTGCTCTCACCTCTGGGTGTGGAGGGCAAACTATCTGCAAAATTACAGCACAACGTACATACTGGGCAAGCCTCAAACACCTTTCCCAAAGTGCAGTCATGTTTATGTCATCGCTCAGAGTTTAGCTATGGAGTATAACCACAGTTCTTGAGATAATATTAGTAGAGGCATTTTGTCAAGTCTGTCTTTACAGCCCTTTTCAATACTTGTAGTGGAGCTGTCACAGAACAGGATGTCTTATGTTTAATTTCAGCCTGATGAATAGGTACATTTTTGGGGTTGTGGAACCCTTTCTAAGGCCAAGAGGCATAGGGAGGCTGCTGTCAGGTTTAGGAGTAAGACAGGCAGCCTTTTGTTTGTTTGATGAATGTTGTATCAGCATGGCAATGGTGAACGCCCTATTCAGAGATGCTACTTCCTCCTTGCATTTGTCTAACAAACTGTTTTCAGAAGCCCAGAAGGTTTTCTTCCTCTCAGGCTTGTCAGCCTCTCAGAATTGAGCTGGCCTCAGCTGTTTTAAGTTTAATCAGTCTATATAAACATGAAGATGCTATATAGGAGTACTTCATTTTGTCGTAAACCAACTTTAAATAAACCAGTGCATCTATCTCACTTAGACAAACCCTTATTACTTCATATATCCCTTTGTCTGTCTAGAGGAGAGCATGCCAAGAGTGGAAGGGATGGAGCCCTACGTTCTCTTTTGTCTCTTTGTTGAAGAGCTTCTCTCTTATTTTCTTCTTCTTGTGTCTATCTCTGCTCAGTTAAAGTACTATATAGGTACAATAGTGGTTTCAGTATTTTCACTTAAATAGTTCCAACCACGACAGCACCAAACGATCCTTGAAATTTGTCTTAGGAGTTAAGTCCACAGTCCTTTACTCTGCAAATGACAGAATACCTACAGATACAGTTCCCAGTTCGGATATGTAATTCAAGCCACTATTACTGTCACTAAAAGTCAAACATTGGGCAGATTCCTTGAAATAAAAAAGAAGACAGTTTTTTTATAAGTCACAGACATTACAAAGTTGAGGACCTTTTAAAATACAGTAGAAAATGATAGGATAGATATATGGGAATTCCACAGTGAGGGAGCACATGCAGACAAACACTGGTGATTTGTAAACTACATAAAGAGGGAGGACTAAGGTGGAGGAGGAAGAAATTGGGTTGTGAGCAGTGTGTACAGTTTAGAGCTGAAGAAAATGTCTTGTGATCAGCTGTAGGAGAAATCCATCTTTCTGTCAGTGTTACAGTTGCAGAGTTTCTAAATAGTCCATAAGATCAAAGTTGGAGTCCATAAGATCAAACCGGTCCCCCAAGTCCTAAACAGATAGACTAGGGGGGGGCCCTGTCTTCAGCCTGTTTGTATGTGTGATGGGGTGTGTGCTGGTTGTGCTGGTGTGCAGAAGTGTGTCTGTGATGTCTGTGACTAGAGTGGGGAGAAATTTTCATCTTGAATAAATTTTGGTGAAAAATGCTGATGTGGTGACACCAAAATGCTTTATAAAGTGGTCTAGGTTTTGAGCTGTTATGTATGGAGATTTGTTTTGTGTGTGCACTAGTTAGTTCATATTGTGACATTCAAATGAGTGTAGCTGGTTTAGTATTTTTTTAATTAAAACTTTTGCTTAGAGAAGTCTTTTATTTGAAAATTTTAAATATTTATTTAAAAATCTTAAGACATGATTTAGTATCAAATGTTTAATTTTGACATGAAATGTTATAGTTCAACACTCCCTGAAATGTGCTGGCCTTTGCAATTATATAAAACTTCTGAAAAATTTTCAGGTTGACCTGCGACAGTTTATTTTTTTTAAATTTCTTTGGGCTTGCCAATAACTTGGAAGATTCTGTATTAAAGCTCAGTTGTCTTGCAATGCCACATACCAATTTGTATCTGGATTTGTGCATGAAGCTGGTTGTCCTTGGACTGATGTTCATTACTGTACATATACACAGTGGCTGGTACTGTTGTTCGTAGCTTGGTATTGAAACAAATTCCTCATAAATAAGGGAAAGAAAGGTAACCTGAACATTTTGCAAACCTTTAGTAAAAGCAGAAGCACAAAGCAGCATCTGAGAGAAAAGGCAGGTGAGCTCTTTCCCGAAATAAATGGAGAGGAAGGAATCCATGGGGTTCTTAGTTAATGCAAATTGATGGATATCTATGGAAATACAGTTACAGCAGTGCAGCATCTTGCTTTCTGTATCTGGAGACTTTTATCTGAGACTCTTGCAACTAAGCATGATTTCTGTATTGAATGCTTAAATCAGAGGAGGAAAATAATGACATTAATTATGCTAATTAATTGGATCAAGCTTATAGTCTTTTCCTGTCTCTCAGCATCAGTCCTTCCTCTTACAATTCCTCTTCCTCCCATTCCATTCTATAATTGTGCCTCTGCTTCTCTCCTCTCCTGGCGTATAACAAACCTAGTGCTTTGGTGTGGTCTGCTATCAGCAGGGCAGGGTGTGCACAAGGATGAAACCCATGGCACGTAGGATAGCAGTCCAGCTTGAAAAAATGAAGACTTGAGGTGTTTGGTAAGAGGTGTCTTGAGCTGTTCTGACAGATGTGCTCTGTGTGAATAGGGAGAAGTGAGATGTCTCGTGAGAGTGGGGACAGATTACACTGATGGGCTATGTGTGTGCATGAGGAACATGTAGAACTTCTGGTTCAGACTGTGACTGGTTCAGCACTACTAGGGGTTGGAGGGACTACGCCTGGGGAATGCCAGGTTCCTACCTCTTTACGCTGGATGTGCAAAAGGGGAGCTCCTGGTGTAGGATCTTTACAACTGAGCAAATGTGGCATCAGGACCTCCCTGGGTCTCTACACTGGCTAAAGGACTACAGCTTCCAAGCAAGTGGCAGGGTATCACTGGAGCATTTTGCCTCCCGCAGGTGTGCTGTTTCTAAGAGCCTTCCCCAAGGTGGTGTAACTCCACACTGCAGATTCTTCCAGTGTGTCTGATACCAGCACAATTGGGCCCATGAGGAGTAATGAAAACAGAGAAAAGACATAAAAGGAAACAGGTGGCCTTCCAGTCTTCCTCACCTGGAAAAAGCAGCTCTGCCATATGTACTGGGGAAATAAAGAACTCAGAATTTCAGTAAGATGCTCATCCACAGGGCAGGTTTTCTCTTTTTAGGAGAATTTCAGGTTGATTTTCTATATGTGCTCCTTAACATAAAGCTGGCTGGAAAACCATGAAACTTTACACAATTCTGTACAATCTTGTCCTCCATGCGTATGTTAATAAGACACCACAGATTTTAAGCCAATTGGTATCTGAAATCCCATAAGCTTTGGTGTATAAGCCAAGAATGATGCATTTATTCATGCATTTCAGTTGCTCACTTAGGTTTGGTTTTTTGTTTTTTTCCCAGTCTGTAGCACAGCATGTGTTTGAGGGCATAAACAGCCAAACTTTCTGGGGTTAAAGCATCCACAGCTCTCCCCTGTGTCTTTGTTTATGGAGATACATATTTATACATTAAAAGCGTAAGACTGATGAAGTTACTGAGTAAGAGCCACACTAGGAAGTGACATGAAGAGGTGTGATGGTGTTTTAGTACACAGAATAAAGTGCGGGAGGTGAGAAGTGTTCCTGCATTGTCATGGTGATGAGTGTTTGTGCTATCCAGAAGCCAAATGAAGCCCAAACTGGAACTTTTTTCACACTTTGAATCACAACCAACTCAACTGCAGTCGTATTGGAACCTCAGTGAGAACTGAACCCGAGGGGTTCCTGTTTCAGAGTCACAGTTTGTCTTGCTGCCCACAACAGGTATGTCGTTGGCATGGGAG
The DNA here is from genome assembly GCA_013398125.1 of Aegotheles bennettii. Taxonomy (NCBI): domain Eukaryota; kingdom Metazoa; phylum Chordata; class Aves; order Caprimulgiformes; family Aegothelidae; genus Aegotheles; species Aegotheles bennettii. The sequence goes on from VZRW01000374.1 coordinate 51,755, forward strand.
TGACCTCAAACCATGGTGGGCTTCTGAGCAATTTTACATCCAGCTTCCACTTCCCCATGGGACTCTTGCAGGTGCCTACTTCCATGCAGCGATGCAGAGCTGGTTTGAGTGGCTCTCTGGCTGTGACCAAGACCTTCTTAGATATGCTGAGGGTGAACTCTCCGAGTGCTCAGGCACTCCCCTTTGTAGCTCTGCCTCACAGCTTCTGCTCTGTTTTCCTGGCCTTAGGGAGACAAAAGAAAACTGTGGGCATGCACGAAGGAGATGGGAGGTGGCCAGGGCTGGGCCAAGGAGCAGAATGGAGGAACTCTTTTCCAGTGGAGACCATGAGCCTGGCCAGTGTGGTTTGGGATTATCCAAAAAAGGGTTAGCAGCTGTCAGCTTGATCCTGAGCAACTTCAGGCAAAGCTAAATTCCAACTGGAACTAAACTGAAAAACTGCTTTGCTTCACTGAATAGTTATTTTGGCAGTTTTGCAGATCCTGGTATCTTTACTAATATTTTAGATAATGTAAGGAGCATGAATGATTATGTTTGCACATTTCTAATACTTTAGATGTCTTTATTTTTTTATTATTTTTCTGTTTCTGTTGTTATGTTCAACTACAATTTTAATTTTCCAAGTATCTGCTATTTTTTTTCCTACTGAGCTTTGAGTGATTAATACATATTTGTTACTTTGACTTTAGCAAATAGAATCATAGAAAAGCATGACTGCTTGAAATTTCCTTGGTTTTTAACATATTTTTAAAGTTTGCTCTATGGCATTTTGCTGTATGCTATGCTGGAGTCCAGATCTCTTTACATGAGTAACACTTTTAAAGTATGTAATTCACAACGGGAGCATTTTCTGTGTTTACAGTCACTACAGGAGCCTGAATTTAAATGTAAAACCTCTGAAAGAAGGCTTATTTAACCCCATGCATGCTAACAGTTCAGCCTAGATTTTAATGAGACATGGGACTTTATGAATCCTATAAGCTCTGGTAGCATAGTGGTCGCAGAATACTTGCTATCACCATTTTTTTTAACTTTCCTGAAGTCCCGCATGCCTCCTGGCCCTTCAAGATCTATCAAGCTCTTAGAAGAGTTTAAACCTTCCCAGAGTTTGACAGACTGTGTTTGTCAATCTGGTGCAATCCTAGAGAAGAAATTTGAAAGTCAGTAAAATTTACAGAAAATAACTTTATGAATTAATTATAAGCAAAATGTGGTGAATAGACTAGGCTGGCTTTTATAGAGTTTGTATTCTAGCTATTCAGGTGGATAGAAAAATGGAAGAGCTATGCAGATCTAGCTCTTTTCTCCTCATCTAGAGCTGTGCTAGGTTGGTTGTCCTGTTCAGACACAAGCCTTCAGCTTCCTCTCTAAAAGCAATTTTCATTTTTTATTTCCTAGTAAGTTTTGGACAGGGCATAGTTTTTTTATTTCTTCCCTCCCTGTTGTAATTCCCAAATGCATTTTTTTCTTCTTTTGTGTGTTTTCCTGCATATATATGAGTGAAAATTAATGAATGGAAAAATCTGTTGTTTTTTTTTTCCTGATGGAGAATATTTTTTCCCACTTCCACTAGGATCTGAAAATAAATGGAAAAAAACTTTGCTTTAAACAAGCTGTCTTCCTCACTTTCCTTGTTGGATGCAGTTATCTAAAACTGTACAATACTCAGGGGTTGCTCATGATTGTGATAATACTTTAAATTTGTTTCTTTGTGGCTGCAAGAAGGAAAATTGACAAGACGCAGCAGCCCAATTAATAATGTTACTGGCATTCTTCTACTGAGAATGGTGGGTGGTGCCTTATGTTAAGTAAATGTAGAATTTCAAATGTAGAAGTGCTGATTCTTCTGCTGGATTTCTTAGAGCTCTTGAGACAGAGTGAACATGAAGGTCAATGTTCAGGCGATGTTTAGCTCAGCTCTCCAGCGTTCATGCCCACCTTGACCTCTCCTGCCAACCCCCAAAGCGGCAGTATAGTCTCATTTTAGTTGTGTTTGTCAGACTGTAGGGATGCTTTGAAATTATGTAGGTTGAAAGCTAGCTTACTTTTTTGTTAATCATTTCAACAGTCCAGTTACAATGTGACCCTATACTGCTAGTGTATACAATTGAGGAGATGGTGATTGCTGGGCAAGGACAAGAAGCGAATCAGTCTTCCAGTGGGGCCAGAGAAAGTGGGGAGTTGGAGGGGAAATGTTTTGGGAAACTCTTAAGCTGTTGTGTCTTTTCTGAATCTCTCCCCTCAGTTATTGAAATGTGTCTTGTGAAACTGACCTGTAGGGTTAGATACCTGAACTTAGACTATGTGAATATACCCTTATCTAGCTTAGCAATGTCTGCTTTCCATTCTCTTGCAAGTAAACAAGTGCTCAATGTCAGCCTTGTCAGCTAGATTTCAGTGAGCTTACAACCCCGTATGAATTTGTACCACTGCGAAAATACTTACAATCTCATTTGACTAAATAGAAAAATATCGTTGTTAGCTATCTAGTTGTGTTTATGACAGTCTCTTATTTTTTGGACCTTGTTAAATTTTGTCATCCAGTTACCAAAACTTTTAACGGTTTTAGGGGACGCAAAGTTCAGGCTAGTAGTCAGAATCCTATCATTGATGCTACAGTGCTGAGGAATGAGAGATACATCATTCTTTTGTGTGGCCTTCAAGTCTCCTCTTAGCCCTTCAGACAAAATACTCTGGTTTTAGCTTTTACCCATACCGTGTACAGACTGTCAGAGTAGGTGCTCTGAAACAATTAGGGATAGGACTGAATCTGTTCTGAAGTTGGAAATCTGGGGTTTACATTTATCATCTAAAAGTGAAACAGTAAAATAATTTTGGGCCCAGGTTCAAATTTTATACACAAATATCTTTTATAAGGTCTAGCATACACAGAAGTGTTCCCATGAGTTTTCAAAAAAGGTCAGCTATATTTAATACTTTAAAACGTGCCCTTTTATTCTTGGTGACCCAAATACACAAAGGAGCAAGAAATAAATCTGATGAGAAGTGACAGGTGAAAGTACCTTGCTTAGTCTTTCTGGGCTTGGCAAAGGGTGAATGTATAATAAGCACTGTTTTTCTGGTACCTAAACTCTCCAAGATCAAGTTTCGTATACAGGATAGGGTTAAAAATCATCAAATTAAACCAAACATATTTATGAGCCATCTGGTTTCTGAGTCTTTCCAGTTTGTGTTTGCTATCCTGGGTAACTATTAAGCAATTTTTGTTGCTGTAATTTTCATGTCATTACATGGCTCCAGAAACTACATGTTTAAGAAAAACACTGTGAAGATCTGAATTCAGAATAGAATTATAAGCACTGGCAGCACTGGAGACATTTGTCATTCTTTCAATCGTCCTAACATACTACTTAAAATAAATGTACAGAATAAATCCATTTTTCCTTTTAATGTGAATTTGAACTGAAGTTAGGCAAAGTGAACTGGAAGCTTGTATTATCTAGCTCTTTTACAATATTGTAAGGGGAGTCAGATTTCCTGAGGCTGGTCTCCAGTTCTGCCACAATCTTTCTGTATGATTTGAGGAAGCGTACTTAGTCTTGGTGCCTTAATCCTTGTCTTAATTTAACTATTTTATCTCTCTTATTCAGATGTGGCGAGACATAAAATGATATGTTCTAGTTCCTTGAAATAGATTCAGTGAACAGAATTTTTTTTGCCCCTATTTTAATGAAAAGTAATTAAGGAGAATCTATAACTCAATTTCAGTGGAAATTTAAATGTGTTGCTTTAAAAAAAAAGCATATTTATTCTTTCACATTGAATGCTGGGTTACTGATAAGAGCTTTCTGGCAGTATTAGCTTTTCCATTGGCAGAAGAAACAAAAGTGTTCTTAAAGGTGTGCATTTGTATTGCTTTTCCATAATGTATCCTTACCTGCTCCTCGGAAGGCACAGCATCGATGAATAGAAACAAAATTCCCTCTTGTTTCTGTGGTGATATGACTGATATTCTTCGTGCCAACTCAATCATTTGTGATACTGAGTCAACTTTCAGAGTACAGTTTCATTTTAGGAAGAGAGAATATAGCTTTAATTGCTAGTGTTGGGTTTCTAGGTGCAACCAAATGCTGGTGCTATTTGAAAGTAGCACATTTTGTGAATGCTAACTAAAGTACAGTAATCAGCTTCCCTTTCTCCATATCCCTCATCTTTTTGACAGAGCTGTGTGCTGGCCATTATCAGTTTTATTAAGTCCAAATTTTTTATGGGTCTTGGAACCTTTCTGACTATTTTGCCTACAGTGCACAGCCATTCCCAATCCCCTGAAGCTCATCGGCCATACTACCACCTCTTGCCCTTTTTCCTGTGGCTTGGCATCTCTTACACACAGTGGGTAGGAGCACCTGGCAGGTTCAGCTCAGAGAAGGATGCACCCATGTCTTTAGGTCTTGTAAGAAGTACACAGCCTGTTTGTCTGCTTCCCTTACTCACAGCTGGCATGAGCTTTAAAAAAATGCAAAGCAATCACTTGGTGCCTCTATGCCTTTAGTTTGAAAGCCCAGGTTCTTAGATACATAAAGAGGAAGAAATAAATGCATGCAAATAAAGTACATATTACTCAGGGTGAGTGTCCTTTAGAGGAGAGCATTTCTTACAGCAACAGAGAACACTAGCCACGATGCGTGGAAGACATTTGAAATCTTGACTGTTGAACTGCTAAATACCCTGCTGAAATTTGTGCTCCGATTCACATTCCACCTTCTTCACCTCCTCTAACTGTTTGACTGCTTTCCTCTTCTGGAGTCCAGTGGGCCTTGAGAAGCTCAGCTGTTAGAAAACCCACTTGGGAGTCTCAACTGGAACTGGCATACTCCACAAGCTGCTGGAGCACTTGTGGTTGCTACCTTAGAAGCTGACAACAATTTCTAGCTGAGATTGTGAAGATCTTAGAAAGGTGTTTGACTCTTGACTAGAGCTGAGAGGGCTGTGCTGGGGAGATGATAGTAGGTGTAGGTGTTTATCTACCTTTACTGTCATGGTAACCACATCTCCTCTTCAGAGACACAGGCCTGGGCACTGCACTGTGTGTCCTCAGCAAGTTGATGTGGGAGTATAGCAGTGGCCACGATTGCCTTTGAAGCCAAGTGCAGGCCTCCCTATGCCCAGAATGCTGCAGCCTGCTCCTTTGCAGGGCCCTATCAATGAAACCTTCTTTACTAGTGTCCTGGGAACTAACTGGCTTTCCATCATGCCTTTAAAACCTAATCTTACTCTGAGTAGAAGACAGTAAAGTAGAAATTCAGTACCCCAACAGCAACTTGTTTCTACCCAGCCCTCCCAAAATACTGAGGTACAGAAGGACACAATAACAGATTCTAGCTTGGATACTTCAGATTATGATACTATGTCAGGTTACATGGCTCTGTTTTCCATAATGCAAGATGAAATTACTTCTTGTCAAAGCCATGCCTAGGTAGAGGGTACCGCAAATTCTTCAACAACTGCTTCCAAAAGAATATACTATCTATGACTGACTGTGCAGTTCTCTCAGAGTGCATGTGTTGTGCATGCACTGTCACACTTCTTCATTACAGTAGATAAAGTGGATTTCATCCTCTGCTTGCAAAGAAGCAGTGGTTTTTATTGACCTGGTAGTTGTCGTGGCGATAGGAATTCTTGGAAGCGCTTGGGACACTTCAGGTATTTAGTGTCATTTGCAACTTCCTGATGTAGATGAGTTGAAGCTTCTTGAGGGAGACCTGGCACAGAAAGAACATTTTGAGATGTGTGATTCTTTGAGAGCTATGGAAGAAGCTCTGTTGAGCACTGATGGGAGACTGAAATGATGCCAATGATTCTTCCTTATTGCACTCTCCTCCACTGGGATAATATCTAGTGGAGTACCAGGTGGGCAGTGGTAACCCTTGACAATCATATATGGAAAGGAACAGTACTACTCAAATAACTTATTGGTGTTTTCCTGTGGGTGATCTGCTAATTAGAATCACAAATTCAGGCTGTTTACAGATGAAAAGGTAAAATGAGATACTGGATGAGCAGTTCAAACATGATCTAAATGTACAGAAATTGTGATAGGTGTGCTGCATTTGGTGGCTTGGCCTGGTGGCTCATTTCTGGATGTCAGAAGAGTGTGTACTGAAAGTGTAGGAATGGTGTGTAATTGAAGAACCTTTCAGGCAGTGCCTGTGTTAACCATTAAAAGCTATATGCCACTGAGTCAGTTTGTCACCTTGTAAGCTGCCTTATGTAAGGGCCTCCACAATGATATACTGCACTAGAGGCAGAGCCAGGTTTGCTTTAGAACTTGTCGTGATTCAGACTTTTACTGGGGGCCAACAGAGAAGAAAGCTGCATAATCTCTTGACCTCATGTTGTTTGTTTTCTTCATTGTGCTGGCTCATGCATGCTGGCTGGTGTCCTGAGAGCAAAGAAGTAAGGCTGTCTGCTGTTCATCTTAGCTTGTTCCTTGGTGGGTTGAGGAATAGAAACCTCATTTTTCTTCCTTGTGTGGACAGGTCTGGAGTGACACCTTGCCAGCATAGAAACTCTATCCATAGGCACTGATTTTTTAGGGGACTCTACTGAGATATATAATCTCTTTCATAATTCTCTGGCCTGGTTAAAGCAAGTAATTATGGAAAGGAGCTGATGGTCTCATACCATTTCCCCACCAATCAATTCCGGAGAATGAGTGCTCTTCTAGTGATTCCAAAAGAATTCAGTGGTTCAGAAGGTAAATTGTGGTGGAGCAGGTCTGGACTCCAGAAGCCACAGCGTTTCATGAATTCACCCTAATAGAAGATGGTTTTATATCCTCTTGAACAAACATAAGATCTTGAGTTATTAAGAGAACTCAACATTCATATGTTCTGTTTGTTTGCATCCAGTGCTTTTTGTTTGCTTGTTTCTCATGCAGATAGACACTTTACAGTTATATCCAGAAATGCATCTAGTTCTGTTTGCCTACTGTCTACAAACGAAATAGCGCAGGACTGGTGGGAGGGAGTGTCCCCAGTAATTTTCTTTCAGGCATTATTTTGTTCATCAATTTATCCATGGTCTGAAATGAAGTCAGAAATTTTCCCAAGAATCTTTGTTTCTTTGCAGACACTCATTTGGTTTCTTCTGCTTTTACATCAACCCACCTGGATGCGTTCCTGTGTGATGTACTCTAGGTGACCCTGCTCTGGCAGGGGGGTTGGACTAGATGATCCTTCGAGGTCCCTTCCAACCCCTAGGATTCTGTGATTCTGTGATCCTTGTACTGATTTCATATTGTAGTTGGGTTTTTTTGGTGACACATTCATCTTCAGCATGAAGCTTAAGACAGACTGAAACATCTTTAAAAGGAATGAAAGAAAGGTCCCCTTGTCTTTAAAATGGATCAGATCAGTGCTGGTATGGCCTAGCTATCAGTCATTTGGGTTTTCTACTACTCATTCCCTTTCATAAAGCTGCCTGGATAAAAGACCTGGTGGATATTTTCAAAGCACAGTTGTGGGTGTTAAGAATATCAGAATAGCCACAATAGTGTTGGCTGTGCCAGTGTGCTAGAGTAATTCATAAAGCTGTCAAACCCTGAAGCTCATGCCTGCAGTAATGACAGACAGTATTCTGAGGCCCTCTTCCTTGGGAGGAAAGAAATTCCTAATTTCACCGTTTCTGTTGGCACTGATCCTGAAATGGTCCTTTAAAGTAAGGGAAGGTCTCATTATATTTAAGGCCTTCCTGTGAGAAGTAAAGTAAAAGCCTTCATATGAAATATCTTCCCTTAGCTGCTTTCCAGTTGGGAAGTGTACTACAGTAGCCCAAAGATCTCCTCTCTAAACCACACTTCACTCTCTAAAGCACACCTTACTCTCTTGGAAGCCAAAAATAAAATAAAATTAAAAGCCAAGATAAAGTATCCTTCTAGTCATAGTTATTCTTTAGAACGTGACTGACTGTCTTCTGTTCTGTGTTCTGAGAACAGTGCAATCATCTGGTTATCATCCCCGCTTTCTCCTATGTTTCTTTACTGGAGGAGAAAACAAGTGAACAAGCTCAAATACAGGTGACCACTCTTCTGTTTGCAAAGTCAGTTTCCTACCAAAAGCAGATTGGTACAATTAATAAATCTTAGTTAAGTTGTTTTAAGGCCATGGGCAAAACCTGTTATGTTTTTTCAACCCAAAGGTGATTTTTTTGGATCCAAAAATAAAGTTCAGATCTTGGCACAAATGACAGAAGTGTCTTGAAAAGAAAAACAATTTGCCAAACAGCCATAAGGCAGTCTACTCCATCCCTGAATTTTAGCTCATTCAGGAAGTCCTGAATACCAGGGCTCTCCCACGCACTGAGAATCTGTTACACGAAGTTCATTGCTCCCAACAGTAATCCCAATTGCAATTTGAAAAAAGATTCTGCACCTCTTATATGGTGCTGGCTGTGAGTGAAGGTTTTCATACTGGAGAGTCATCTCTCAGGTGGTAAATATTTCAGATAGTGTGAACAAGCTTAATCCTAATCCTTTCCATAAGAGAAATGTACAGATTTTAGGAGACTGCCCAAAATCACATCCCTCCAAAACCTTGGCTTTCATACTACTCTGAAGCAGTAAGCAATGAAAACATCACTCATTTTAACATTTAGCATACCATCAGGGCTCCATGCTTATTAAATTGTCTCGCTATTAAGAAGACTGTTTATATTGGTGCTGTGATTTGAGTTAACTTTCTAGCCCTGTCTGTACCGGTTGATTTCCTGATGACTTCTCCAAGCATCTCTTTTTTTTATCAAGGCCCCTGATTGTTCACAGTTTTTCTTTCCAACAGAGTTTTTGCCAACCTTAAACATACTATACCCTAGAAAGTGCCTTTCTTATCATGCCACTGTGGCCTGCCAGGCCTCATTGACAAAGGACATCACCTGTGATCTCTGAGATAGTCTCCCAATTTTTGTTTGTCCTCTTGCTATTGAGGAGGGATTTCCTCTCAGTTGTTGCTTCCTATGAGACCTTTTCTTTGTCTTCCTGATCTTTGACCTGCTCAGTCTGGAAATGGTGCCTGCCTGCCCCCAAACTGTCGTTTTCTTCAGTTTTGTCTGCATTGTGGTTTGGAGTATGAGGTTACCTTGTAACTTGGTGGTCCCGTAATTTCTGCCTCTTGCCACTGCTTTCTGTAGCCTGTTTTGTGCCGTGCACAGACCTGCTCAGTTGCACACAGTGTACATGGGTCCACAACGAGGCCATAGCAGCTTGGCTTCAGACAGCTTCTGTACCCTGGCGCTTCCCTTTTTCAAACTCTCCTGAGTACATCTTTTTTCCCTTCTGAGCTGCAGCACTCTGTGTCCATGGGGAGCAGTCTCAATACTTTGGGCCCATTGTGATGTGATGACACAAAACTACCAACTAGTAGCTCCCCTTCATCCTCATGTCTCTTCTTGACTTTTGGTCATTGGTTTCTTCTCTCTAGTTACCTGTTGCTTTTAGAGTATCTTTCTCTAATTCCCCTTTGAAGTTAAATCTGCAGCATTTAGGACTAATGTGGTATGGTCTGTAACTTGTTTGTCATGCTTTTTTTGTCAGTTTTGCTAGACTGTGCAAAATATTCCTTCAGTTTCTTAATCATAATTCATGCAAACTTCTCCATTTCTGGAGAGAGGCTGGCGTACCAGCCCATGGTGCTAATTTAATTTCTGTCATTAAAAGTAAAAAAAATCCATTCTGACTTTTCCAAGTGTTGAGTTGGGATTTAAAGAGATTTTGAACTGTTCTCTTGTTTGATAATCATATTATTTGAGTGCCTTACATTGTTTCATTTGTATCTTTAATTAAACATGTGTGTTTATATATATAGACACACACACAAAGTTGGAAAATTGTTGTCTCTCTGTTCTCTTTCATTCTTTCTTTCCATCCCTCTTCGCAATTCACATATTTTGATTTAGTCATAGGCTACCTTGCAGGATTCCTTCAGAAATCAATAGATATCTGATCTAGGAAGTCTCTATTCTAATTTTCAGTTTATGCACATGTTCTTAGCATTTGCTTCTTTATGTCTTTTTGTTAATTGTCATGACTGGATTTCACAATCCTGGTTTGTCTCTTCTTCCTTGATATAATTTCCATCCCCTTCTCTTCATTCCATAAGCAGGAATGTCATGGGCAGTAGGTGGTTAGTGACCAGTGCAGATTAACTGGGAATGCTTTTCACTACAGTTAACCTAGTGATCTACCTAGTCATAGTTCAGTGAAGGTTATATGAGCTGTTTATCTTCCAGATTCGCTAATTCCTTCACAGGAGGCTGTGCCAATGCTGATAAAATTCTGCATTTCCCTGGGCTGCCCGTAGAAATCTTTTTTTAAACTTCAAATTACTTCCTAGACACCTGTTTCCTTGGAAACCATTCTTTTTATGCCATGTAACTACTGGACAGGGTCTGGTCCTTCATCTGCATCTTTCATCTTGAGGATTATTCTTCAAAGTTACTAGTTGATGCCAAACTTCTCCACAGCATAATATAAAGTTCCTCTCCCTTTTCCATGTCCTGCGGGGTAGGTTATGGACTTCAATACTCCAATATGAAGCCAGCGAAGACCAAGTTTATTTACTTTTTATTCCTTATATACATTTGGACCACACGCCTAAAACGTACATACTGATTGGTTAGCAGCCCCCATACATGGGGCAGATGTGTGTCAGACGCACTCTCATTGGCTCAACTGCCAGGACTCCTCATTGGTCTATGCTCTTCCTGGTAGTATACTGGCCACGTCATATGGAAGTAAAAGTTGTCTTACTTCTCGGTGTTTCTTTCTGTGTGTCCCTTCCGGTGTCCGATTGGAAACAGCCAATGTTCTTTCTGCTTCCTGCCTCTCGAGATGACCTTTAGTATATGGCTGCATGTTTAATCACAAGACTATCAAGTGGCTGGTTCATTACATGCCATCGTCCTACCCCAACAATGTCCTATTTTTTATTTGTGGGGGAGAAGATGGCATGGAGAAAAAGAATATGATGTGACCCTGAAGAACTTACAGGAGACACCAAAAAATGAGCAGAATAAAAAGTTCTTCTGTCTTCTTTTTACAGATGACAGCCTCAGCCACAACAGAACAAACCCCAGGTGACACACAGTGTTGGTAATACACTGGGGAATTTAATCCAGGGTCTTGATCATGAAGAATGCAAGAGATACTGCCAGAAGATTCATTTTTTAATCTTGTACCTCTCTCCAACCTAGTTTAGCCACAGAAGGGCTGATCCAGACAGCAATTTTTTACTGTCATGTCAGAGATTTTTAGCCCGTGTTGAGACATACAAAGTGAACTTGTTGCAAATCAATTCATTGTGTGGCATTTACGATAGGATTCCTTTTGGCCAACTTGAGCAATTTAGTGGGTGCTCAAGTGGGTGAGCAGTTTAAGTTAGTCTTCTAGCCTCTTCCTGTAATGTTTTATCTCTCTGCTAACTAGCTTAGGTGTTAAGTCTAAGTACTAGGTGAGTGAAGTAATAAATCCCACTTTTATGTATTTACCGGACAATTTATGGCAAGAAAGAGTTTAATCTCTTAACAGTACTCTTGTACATCTCACCTTTTCACAGCTCATGCCTATGAAAACTATATTTTGGCATAGAGCAATTGGAATCTCTCCTTCTGGAAAGGAATTTGGCAGATACTGAGAAGAGACTTGTGGCAGTACTTCCATATTTTCCTGGCGGTATTGAAGAGAAATTGTAGAGGATGGAATCTTCCATGCTGCTCCATATAGCTGCTGCCAAGGTGCTGGTGGTAGGCATATTGCTAGATGAAGTTTAGCAAAAAATTCCCGTATTCATAGTCTCATATAAAAACATAACTTGAGAAAGATAACTCTTTCTGACAAAGGAAAACCACAAGACCACAAGCTCTATACAACTGCATAAACCTGATCCATTAACTGGAAAGCTAAATTAAAAATTAAAATGCTTGTGTAAGTGAAAAGTAGGATGAAGCAAGTTACTGTGCAAAATAGGCTGGGCACTAGAAGGAAAGTTAGTTGTTTGTAAGGCTGATATGAGCTGCATTTCCTTGGTATTAGAATCAATGGCACACCTATGAATAACCTGTGCCTGGCACACAGACTGTAAACAAGTACATAAATATCAGTGATCAAATTGTTGCAAATATGATGCCAAAGTGTCCTCTCAAGAAAGAAACAGACAATGCAAAAGTTGTGTGCTCTACATGAACAGACCTAGAAGGTTCCTGTCAAAATACATCAATTTATTATTCTTTTATATTACATGCAAAGCAGCTGAATATCATTGTGGAAGCCAAGAGCTTGCTGCCTTAACGCTTCTGGTCTATTCCCTAGAGATCTAACATGTTCTTTAATACTCGTACCACACAGTGGATTGTAAAGAATGCAATACCAACAAATAAACCTATGAATGACATTAAAAAGAAAAATCCATGATGGAAGGAAGGATGCATTTTCATGCAGATTTAGCCAAAAAGATCTCACAAGTCACTTTCTGTCATGTTTTGGAAAGCTGTTGGAGTTTGTCCTTTTGATTAGAAGATCACCAGCTGCAGGTGTGGTTTTAAATTGGTGGGCTCGTTGAACTTTGGAATGCTGGAAGACTGAAAAGAGTTCAGGAGCGATAGGGGATGTTCATGTGGACAATGCCATTATACTCTAAAGAATAAGGTGTGTTTGAGACAAACTTGTGTTCTATGAAACACTGTCTTTTTAACTCTTTCTTTTGGTACTTAATCAAACTTAATACAATATTTCCATTATTTTGCTCAAATTTGTAATCGGGATCCAGCATATCATTTGGTTCCCTTTTTATCCTTTTTAAACAGCAAGAAAACACTTTCTTTTCATACTGAGATGCTTTCATCATTCTGAGAATTTCTAACATGAGTGTTATGACAAAGGTACCATCACTGATTTTGTTAAGGCTTTTGGGTTCAACCCATCTAGAGCTCTTGTTTTTTAAATTGCTTGTGCCTGAGGAAGTAGTGCTCTTACATTCTTATAGGGCATACATGTACTGTTCAGGATTTTTCCCCTCGTAAATACAGAATCTACTGCTACTGAAAGAATTTGCCTTTTCAGCATCATTATTAAGAGTCTTATTATTTCTATTTAGTAAATGGCCACGTCTTTACTCCCTCTTGTACTATGTGCTACCTAATATTCAGCCACGTGTATTCAAATTCTGCAGAACTGAGGTAGCAGTGGTGTAATATAGCATGTCATTGATTCTCCTTTTTTTTCTCTCACACAGCCTATCCTTCCTAAGCAGATTTATAATCTCATAGCAGCTTCCCTCCTACCTCAAGGGTTCTGTAAAGGTGTGCACCCAGGAGCTAATTACAAAGACAGATACACCAGTTATCGGTTCACTGGATATCTGTTAACAATTTGATACTTCTAATCTGGCTGAATGACCTCAGATTCTCTTTCTTCTCTGTATTAGAGAACACACATTCACTTCTATTTCTGTACTGTGGTTATTTTATCACTCATCTATACCCTTGTGGTTATCTGATATATATCACTGTCATATAAGAATAAAAGCATCAACCATGACTTCTTAAAATCAGTCAATGAAATTTTGTGCATTCATCAGCAAAGAAAAGGGTAAGGGGTTAATGAAAAAAGTTGGTAGATTTGTATATATAGTACATTCAGCTGTTATGTATGTGATCAAATACCTATTGGAATTATGTCAGCAACTGAGGTGCGCCAAAAACCTGGTGTCTGATCACTGCAAGCTGTGCGACATGAAAATGAATGTTAATTCTTGACTGGTGTGAAGAGGATGAACATTGAATTCTGCTGTGCTGCATGCCACCAAAAAAAGCTTTAAAGTGGCCAGCAGTGGTTAGACAGTACCTGCTATACCTTGTGACAGCAATGTTTACATGGAAGCAGTTGAATTAGCAGACAAATCTTAAAAGGAGGAGACAGCAATGTGGTGCATGTTGACATATATAAGCATGTTCATTCTTAGGTTACCGTAATTAAAATTTCATAAAGGAGGAGTTTGGACAGCTCAAGAGGGCTTTGATGTGACTGATGAAAGAAAAAATTAAGTGATCTTTCCATTATTTTTCACAAAACCTGTGGAATGAGATAATTTTGAAATTATCAGAAAACATTGAATGGATGATTAGGGTATTAACTGTTTACTTCTTCATGAGGATAAATTCTTTAAGCATTGACAATAACAAAATAAGATTGTGACCAGACTGAGGAAAGAAAGCTTTAGAGACTGATTGTTAGGGGAGTTTGTTTATGAGTAGAAATCACATAGTAATGAACACTCAAAACCTGTGTTACAGATACTGTAGCAGCATTTACACTTCAGAAAACAAACATACTATTGCAAAATACTTGCTGAGAACAGAGATCATAAGTTTTCTTAGAGCCATGCTCCAAAGGCATCATGTAATGAGGAGTGCCCCATCCCCTCTTTCTCCAACCCCAGGTCCGCCTCTCCCTCCCAAAATAAATCTGTGGCTGAATGATGGAAACAAAGAGTTTAAATAGAAGACTTGGAAATAAGGTTATTTCCAGCTCTGTACATTTCTAGAGAAAATGGTACCGTGAGAAACACAAAATGATCTAATACAGAAGTTTAAGAGAATATTTTATGCAACTGGCCAAACTTTCAAGCATAAAAATCTAATGTGCCTAACACTATTAAGTTGCTGAATATTTACTTACAATATACATATGATTGTGTGAAAATACAACATGCAATCAGAAATTTCAGATCTCATCTTCAGTGCCCAACTTATTACTGTGAAAAAAACCAACAGACTTCTGACTTTTGTCAGTGTAGCTGTTGCCAAAAGTAAATATCAAGGTCAAGAGATATGTAGCCAATTCAGGAAGCTACGTTAAATTATTAGCAGTGTTAGCCCATAGTGTTAGTCTACTTGAAATAAACAGGAAAGGTTTCCTTTTATTAGCTGTTATTCCGGTTTACTTGCAACTCAATTGGAATAACTCCTATTCAAATGCATCTGGGTAAACTTTAATTTTCATAAATGAAATTACTCTCACACTGAAAAAGTTAAAGGCAAAATTTATTCTCATGTAATTCCAATGGGACTTTCTCTACTTCCCTCATTTTCTCAAGTGCAGTGATAGGACAGTGGTTAAGAAACTTATGAACATGCATATGGGCTTTCTGACGGGTTGTTCTGTATATTTTCAGAACTACTACTAGAGTGCATGAGTTTGGGTGAGAAATGGAAAACAATGGTTCAGCTGTGAGTTACAGCTATGAAGATTCTGTGATCCTTTTAAATGAAGTTGATACTGCCTGTTGCACCATAGGCTCTTTTGAAAGTGTCAGTGGTGACACGGGTCAAATTTTGAGAGGCAAATGCCAAAATACTGTGATTTTGTTGTTTTAAAATGTTTTAAAAACTCTGGCTGAGGTAGCCAAAAGCATGCATCTTCTGAGAGAATTAGACCACACTGGCTATTTCTAGAATGCAGAAATCACAAAAATGTCCCTGCATTTCTGATATAACGGGGTCCCTGAATACCCAAGTAAGTGCAAGTTCATCCCAGTCCTGACATTTTAAATTTATTTTTATTTTTTAAAGAAAAAATATTATCTCATGATTCATCAGTCCTACTGTGCAGTAAAATATTTTCAGTCCACTTCTGAGTGGCTGGAAAGTGAAGACATATGTCCTTGGCTATATCAGTGTAGCATTTCGGTCCTGAAACCCAAGCCATCCAGAGAGGATTCAGTTCTGCCACAAATCCATGACTGGAACACGTGCAATGAACTGCTGCCTAGAGGAACTTTTCTCTTCCCAGTGTCTATATGGCAAGCCCCTAGACAGATCGTGCCATTTGGACACCTGTCCATTTAGAGAACAGTAATTCTACTACTAGTTTGTATTTTCTTAACAAGCTACTGTGTTTTTTTAGTGCTAGTAATTGCAGTCATCTGCATCAAACTTCCAAGATGGCAAAGCAAAAAAAACCAAACCAAACCTAAGTCTCATTTTCTCTTCTTTTAACCCTGAAGGAAGGAAACTTCCTTATTCATTACTCTACAGAATATGTAGACTATGGGCATGGTTGAAATGGGGGGAAATAATGCTGTTAATAGTTTCCTGTATGTAAATGAGAATTGGATAGGGCTTTTTGAAAAGTCCTTGCTTTAGTAAGAATTTGAAAAGTGTTATTCAGAGCTAGTACTGTGAGTTACCAGCCTGTTTCAATAATGACCTTCATTAAACGTTCGGAGTTTTATAGGCAAAATCAGATGTAAGAGTAGTGGAGAAATAATAGTTCGTGTAACAACAATGTGATACAATAAGGAAGATTATTGCACTGTCTTAAAACTCATTTAAGCATTTAAAGTCATCCTGGCATGTTATGTCCCACAACAGCTGCACCAAGACCACTGTGCTAGATCGGAACTGAGGATCAAAGGAAAAGGGCCTTCACTTTCAGTCTCTTGGTAGAGGATTGATGAAAAACAATTCTGTCTGTGTCAACCTTACAATTTGATTTGATTAGCTGATGCATTCATTTGATGATTTCAGAATTTGATTATTTAAGACATCACCGTTACCCATTTGACTTATTGATCCTAATTCTTTGTGACCTAGAGTTGGCCATAGTTAGATTTTAATTTAGAGCATTTAAGCCGGTTTGAGCAGAGTGTTATGTTGGTTTGTTTTTAACATTTCCTTCCTAATTTTTAGAAAGAAAATCTGTGCAGAGTGCACAGATCTATGTTTCGTATATTTGTTCTTTTAAACCCAGAAACCTTGAGGGGATAAAATGTAATTTAGCTTTGGTATTTGAAAGATATGTGGCTTTCTTTAAATTAAATCCTTTCTTCCCACATATTGCACAATACTTCAAGCAGCAGTGAAATAACACCCTATAAGTTGCAATTTCAGCATTGTAAGATTCAAAATTAACTAATAACAGGTATTTATCCACTAACTGGTAGTCACACATTTCATTAAATCTCTTCAATAAATTAGTTCACATGCATAAAACTGGGTCCTTACTGTACTGTGAACTGAGTTAGCAGAAATATCTATTTGAATTGCAACAGAAAAAACATCTAACCCCCCAATATTTAACTCCACTAAAATATCATATCATATTCAAAATGACTCATCAAATTCACATAATCAGAGATCTGGTTGGAGGTAAAAAGCTTTTATATTTAATAGGCTTCTTCAGTGAAAGTCAGTTAATCCTGAAATGGTTGTGGGTGAGCACAGCGTGCTAAGGAGCTAGAACAGAGGGAAAGTTACAATAATGTCAAACCGTGGGTGGGAATCAAGACTGGGTTTCAGTAGATAGGTGAAAGGCTCCTACAGAAGTTCTGTTCTGCAGGAAGCAGAAGTACATGAAATATCTAAACAGAGCCGGGGAGGACATCTTGATTCTCTATTGCTTGAGAATATCCAGAACACTATTGAAAACTTTTTCGCTGTGAGAGTGCCAGAGCACTGGAACAGGCTGCCCAGAGAGGTTGTGGAGTCTCCTTTGCTGGAGACATTCAAAACCCACCTGGATGTGTTCCTGTGTGATGTACTCTAGGTGACCCTGCTCTGGCAGGGGGGTTGGACTAGATGATACTTCGAGGTCCTTTCCAACCCCTAGAATTCTGTGATTCTGTGAAAAACATTGCTATATCACTGATGCTAAAGCAATCTTACAGCCTTCTTCATGGCTTTTAGTCTGATTTGATGTTCATGACAGACTATTTGAACTTATGTAGTGGTGGTGTAACCTGCCAAGGCAAGGAAGAGTCAAGTGTGTGACTCACTGACAACAGATTCACTGGAACAGCCAAACATGCTGCAAAAAATGGAGGTCTGTAGGATCAATTGGGTCCCTTGGGTTACTGAGTAAAGCTTGCCACAGTCCCAGGCAGCCCTGCCATGGAAATTTAGATGAGAAAGGACCACAAAACATTCACTCTGTGTTAGCAGTGCTGGAAACACAAAAACACAAGAGCTGGCTGTGATGCTAAACTCTCAAATCTGTGGCAATGGAGCAGGGCTGTCTTATGGGTTTTCTGATCCAGGCCAGGTATAAGTCTGATCTCTTTTCCATGTGCCAATTGCATCATTCCACCTGAAAAAGATAGTTGTCTTATTAAGCAATGGCTGGGTTTGAGCTGTATCACAAAGACTGCTGCAGCATTTCAGGAGTATCAAACTAAAGTGGGTAACTGAACATGTGCTTACTCTAATGTGTGTGGGAGTCCTTTTCACTAGCTTAATCTTCTAAACATCTGAAATCAGTTTTGAACAGCTTAGATAACAGTATCCCACATGCTAATATTCTTCCTGTTTAACAGAATATGCTGAAAGGGAATTGTTTTGTTTAATTTCTAAAATGCTGGTTTTAAAGTTTCCAAGCAAATTGTCCTATGTATCAGTACTATCAGCAAGGAAATGAAGTGCTAACTATGCAGAATGCCTGCTGCACTGTTTTTTTTTAGGTAATAAAGACATTTGGATCATTCTTCCTTGCTCCTCTGTAACTCGGTCATTAGACTGGTTTCTAAAGAAAGAGCGGAGTTAGGTTCTAACACCAATAACTATATTTCCCATAGATGTCTCTGCTAATGGCATAATGCAAGGAAGGGGTAACATGCTTTGAGGGGATTTGCTGATCAGCTTCATAAGAGCTGCAAGGTCAATTGAATGGTCACTGATCTGACTCTTTCTTTCCCAGGCTCAAATAGCCATATTATTGGGAATGGCAGAAGTAGCATGTGGGGAAGACACTTTGTTCAGTCTTGGCTTAGGTGTTGAATGCAAAACCCGTGAAGACAGGTCATTGTCCACAAAGTCCTACACATACCAACAGATTACTGGTGTTCCCTGTTTTGTCTTGAGGTCGGGGCCTCTTCTGTGCCTCATTCTTCTAACATTGGTGTGTAATTCATGAACTGAACAGATGGGCAGAAAGCTCTTCATCATGGGCTCCAGGACCTTCTTTTACAGTCATTGCCTCGTCTCCTCTGCTGATTCACTATAACAATCCACAAACTAGGTGGGAGAGGACACCTTTTTGAAAATATATAGGATACAGTGTTAATCCTATTTATCATTTCTTTCTTTTACAACACTTGTTACCTTTCCCTGTCTTATGGAAAAAAAACCCTGAACAAAAAACAACAAAACAAACCAACTAACTGAGAAATAAAGCTTTTAAGGTTTTCCTAGCTTGCTGGAAAGTTTTTGAGCCTAAGACATAAAGCAATGGGTTTTCTCACACACACATACATGTTGGGAAAGGTAGCTAAAGTGATTGCTGGGTATATATAGATTGTAGAGTGACTTTAAAAAATATACTTAAAAGAAGGAAGAGAGAAATGCAATCAATTAAAAGCATTATGGCTTCAGGGAATGTGGACAGAACAAGGGCTGCCTTTTTCAGGAGGAGGAGAGAGCTTCTTGGCCTATCAGACATGTGATGGGCATTAGTGGCAGGAATTACAGACAGTGCCCTGAAGAAAGAATCAAATTGTTGAAGAAGGGAGCAAAATATATATCCTTTCCTTTAACAAAAAACCCTGCTTTTTTCCTCCAAGAGATCAAGCAAGTTAAGTAGCTTTAGTGTCTTTTTGTATTTCTGACCTAAACAAAACTTTCACAACAGGGTGTAAAATGGGGACACATTTTACCACAAGATCTAGGGAAGTGTACCCCATATATTCCTTCCCCTTTTGTATTTCTGGGGGGAGCATTTCCAATACGGAGTGTTGGGCAGATTCTGAATGTCTTTGTTCGTGATTTTAGTCAAGAAGAGACATGTGATTTGTACCTAGTCTGCTGTACTTTGCATACAGATGATTTTTCCTAAGATTTTTGGTAATGATATATCCTTTTCTCAGAACTAGGGTAAAGTTTCTCAGGCAAGAGCAAGTATGTCCCACTTCAAAAGTTTGTATCATCATCAAACCTCATCTGCCCTCTTTCCCCCTGCACAGTTCTTCTAGACTGTGCTATTCATATTCCCGCTTAATTTCTTAAATTTAACAGTATCTGGGCAACAGCACTTTTCTTGGGGGCTATTTTACATAAGAAAGTGTTGCAGTCTCTGACCCTTTGAGAAGAGCAGGTAAGTTCTTTGGAGCAGACAAGAGCAAGAGTTAAGAAGAATATGCAGTAGAAAAGAAGTGATTCTCTCCCCCTTGTGTGTTTACAATTTCTAAAATATGATTTTGCAATATAAAATCTTATCTCACCTCTAAGGGTACAAACTTTCTGGAATTCAGTCCTTTGATTACCCCTTGCCATTTCTACTTAGACTCTTGGTCCACTTTTTTGTGCCTTTACTTATTTCCTTCACAGAAGTAAGCTTTTTTCCTTGTAGATTCAGCAATCTGCCTGTCAGGCGCATTGTGGCCACTTGACAGGTGGGTGGGGATTGCATTAGACTGGTATGAAAATGACCACTAAATTCTGAAGTTGTTACCTGAACTCCCAGCAAGACTTAAGTTGTAGTGACATATGTTCAAGATCTAATCTTCTGGCTGTAAAAACATATTTTGAGGTTTTAAAAAAATATTAGTAAGACTTTCTTAACTCCAAAAAAAGCATTGCATCAGCACAAGAAAAGTAAATTTTATTAGTTAGGGAAACATTGATCATATGATTAATAATAATCTCTGCATAACTGCACATTTTCATTACTTTATCACACAAAGCAAATGTAATCAAGTCTCAGTCACTAAAATATGCAGGCACACGTGCATATTCACATGCGTGTTCAGTGATACCTCTAGATACAGGCTATAGTAATCTGTAATAACTGTAATTATCAATATATGCTCGGATACTACCTTCTTATGTGGAAGCCCACCATAATTATGGTGAGGTATATCATTGCCTGATCAGTGGGTTTAATAAAGAGGGGGAGATAGGGCTTCTGAGCAAAATAATTCTGAGGAAGTCACTGTTTTAGAGCAAAATACAAGTGCTGTTCCTCTAAAAAGGCATAGGTCTTGTACTCCCTTATGTGGTTACTCCAAGATCTAGCTGCAGCCTTTGGCTGATCACAAATGAGAACCTACAGAAGTAGACTTGCTAAAACATAGTACTAAGTTTCGTTAAGTATACTTTGCCATAACAATCATACTATGTTCTATAGTTTCCAGGAGGTATAATACCTAGTCTTCTGCTCGGTAAAGCAGGAATTGACAGCACAGCTGATGACAACTGAATACTCACCTAGGGAGCCCAGTGATGTATTCTCAAAACAATGGGCAATACCAAGGGTGATAGCTGATTTTTAAAAAAAACAAACAACATTTTAATATTTGAATGCAACTCAGTTGTGTCTGTCTCTTCTCTCCTAACATGTTTATTTCTCTTTTCTTCATGTATCTTTATTTGCTGTGACATTGCTTCATTGTCTCTTGTTTGAGAATATGAGGTCTTCTGAGCTGGGATATTGCCTTTCTCTACACTGGATAGAGCCTGGTCCTATTTATCTGTGCTATCTATGTAGAATATGTTATTGATCAGAGCTTCTGCCCATACCTAAACCGTTAATAATCAATGGAAGAGCTGAAAATGGAACTGAGTTCTTCACGTCTGGAGTGGTTCTCTTTCCCTCATTTCATAAAAGATGTTTCACACAGCTCTGAGAAATCACAGCCTCATACAGCTTAAGAGGTGTCCAGCAGCCAACTTTCAAATAAACACTCTCCACTCTTTCATTAAAAGAAAACACTATCGTAATATTAAATTATGAGTCAAATGGTGAAGGTATCTTTCTTTGTGTACAAGATATTATCCTTTGAAGTCATAGAGTCCAGAGTGATTTTCACATGAGGGTGACTGAGTAGGAAAAAATGAAATGTAAATAAAACAGTAACACTGGTTGTTTTTCACATTCCTCTCCTGGTTATAGAAACACATGCATTCAGGTAACAAGTTTCTTGTTACTCACATCTCTTTCTTTCCCTGAACTTCAATGCCCCTTATTCTTTATTCATTGTCTAGGGTATGTTACCTTTCTGGTATGCCTCTCCATATTGACAAAAAAGCCTAACATTGCAGCTGTATCTTTGTGAAACATTTTGAAGTCAGATAGTCTATTCAAACTCTTGTTGATGCTGCTGCAAGAAAAAGCAGGAAGCTTGCCAGTGAGTCTAGCTAAGATAAAGGAGAAATTTCATGAAAGACTTGAGAAAAGGCCAGTATGTTACCTGGTACCAGGACAAAAACCTATTAGATTAATGATACTGCTAACAACTAGTTTTGTTGATTATTGCTAATTTTCCTCTTTTAAAAACAATGCAAATTAAACTTCTCACTCATAGACTGGCACATTAGCACTTTGTAGAATGCAGAACTGGATGGTCAAGAAGTGGAAGTCAGGGAAGTGACTTGGCAAAGCAGCTCGTGAGTCTGCCTTGTTCTACATTTGCACCAACAACTATCTTTGGACTTTGTGATCACACAGTTTCTTGTGCCCTGACCCCTTCCAGCTCAGTTGGGGGCTTTATCTGCTGCTGACAGGAGTTTTCTTTGGCAGCTGCTGACTGGCCATCTCTATCACCACTTAACACAGTGTATTTAGCATTCTAGATGCTACAGAGAAAAAACCTGTTTTGTCCTAGAGTTTACTTTGGATTTTTTGTCTCTGAACTCTCTTTTAAGGGATTCCAGTCACTTGCTCTTCATACAAATTGTACAGTTGCTACCTGTTAAAGTTTGCCATTGACTGTCTCTTGAAAATTCTGATGTTTGCTTCTGCTAGCTCGGTAACTGGGTGACATTCTTGATGAAGTTTTACTGTTCTGGTTTCCCAGCATGATAGTGTTCATTTGCCTTTAGGTGTAAAGACATCAAGCACAGGCAGTAACAATTGCATTCTTCTCCCTTTTGTGAGTCTGAATTAGTAAGTGATCAATGATATGTTGCAATAATTATGTCAAATTACTCGCTATTTGTCCAGCTCACTTACCTTGATACATTTGAACTTCTCTTTCAAATTAATTAACTAAAATGAGAACTGTAGCCATAACTATAGTAATCAAAATTCTGTTTACAGTGTTTTGCTATTACTGTGAAACTCCAGAAGAAGTGTTAATATTATCTATCAGTAGGTACCATTTCTGAACAGGTCTATATGAACATCAGACCAAGGACAACCAGCAGTATCGTGGTTCTAGCACAATCTCATTTACACTCTATGCTCTGTACGTACTATTGACTCCTTTTCTGGATGCTCTTTTCCACTGTGAGTGTTTGTGCTATGTTAGAATAAGAGATTTGAGCCTCATTCTCACACTCAGATCAGTACTTTAAGCCACACATTGTGCTTCTGAGAGCAGACCACATTTCAATACTAGGACAACAAATGGGAGCTGCAAGAATTTTTGCCTTCTTTACAGAGGCTCTTCATGTACCACCACAGTATTAGAAGTATCCATGTAGCTGTAAGCATCCTTATGTAATTGAAGGTTTAACAGCATTTTCCACAATCTCTGAGGAAAAAATCAAATAGCTGGTACCTCTGCATCTTCCCCTACTTATTAACTATTCTGCTCAAGTTGTATGTGGGTTGTTTGTTTCTTTTTTTTAAAAAAAGAAAAAAAGAAAAGTTGTTTTTGGGGTGGGAGCGGCTTCTTGGATTTCATTTACTTATTTTTTTTTTAGTGATGAACTTGCGATACCTGTGAGTTTCCTTTTTGATAGATTTATTTAGACTTTTCTTAATGTCCTGCTCCTCATTGGGCTGAGATGAACATAATCTCTGGGGCAATCTCAAAAGGCACAAACAGACTTTAGTCTGTTAGTAGAAGAAGCTAACTATCAGGGGTTTTCAGTCTTCTGTCTTTCTAGGGAGGGGTTGTAACTCTTTTTCTTCCCTCTTTGTTTTTCATTAAAAGCAAGCTGAGAGCAGAGCCTATTTTAAAGACAATTTGTAAAGGCAGGGATAGCCTAATCTCTAAATAAAACAGTCAGTCATTAGTAAAGGTGTTGAAAGAAAAGGAGCTAGACAAGGTTGACAGTGTTGTATGTTTACTAATGATTCCACAAGGAGAATTTTGTAATTTAGAAGAGAAAATACAGTATGCCCAATAGTAGGATTAGTAGTAGATTAGTATGGTCAAATGAAATGAGCACTTACTCTTTAAAAATGATGTGTATTATGCTGTTTGGGGTTTTTTTGATTACGCATGAATTTTTCATTTTAAAAGATGGCATCTGGTGCTTTCTCAAAGCAACATTTTCCTTTTTTTCCTGCTACATTTATCACTGTCACATCTTGGAAACAACTGTATGTATGGAGCTGGTAGGTTTATATAACCTCAATTTAATATCTGAGTGTTTTCTCATTATTAAACAAATGGTTTTGGGTGTCTGAATATTGCATGTGTGTGAGGGCACAGTGCACAACTGTGCATGTTCTCTTCAAGGCAAAAACTGTACTGAGCAGCACTGTGCATTCAGTTTGTGCACAGAGCATTGGGTATTAGCATGTAAACTGCCCAGGAGCATGCAAGTTTTTAGGCATTTCTCTTCTCCTACCAGTATCCTCTCAGTATTGCAGAATTCACCAGTAGTCTTCTGCTCTTCAGCAGAGAGTGGATTTTGGTAGGTTTTAATGAAACTAGGATATTACATCGTTTCTGATACAAAATTGCAAAAGGATGGAATTATCTGAATGTATTAGTTTCTGATCCCTCAATAATCTCCTAACAGATTCGTACAGTAGCTGACTATTGGAGAAAAGCTTGTAGGATTCCACAGCCAAGAGTCCTGGAGAAGGAAATTAGTGTTGGCTGTGATAGCTTTTCCTTCTCCTTTAGGTGAACCAAGAGGCTTAAGCTAAAAGCACCTTCCCCAAGAGGTGACTTAGAGGACTAATAGAGCAGGAATGGGAACCCTGCTCGTGAGTAGTGTCTCAGACATAGTGCTGTGGTGAGGGACCCTCTGTTCCTGTCTGGGAAGAGTTACCAGAGAAAGATGTGTATGCAGTAAGACTGCTTTTAATAATGTATGGAATATCCTTACAGCTGACTTATGCTGGTATGCAAGGGTTAAGTTCTCAAAGGGGAATCTTTACAAGATTAAGAGCTGTTGGCAGTAATCCTTGTGTCAAAAGTAGATCAAGGAAAAAGAAGTGCAAGAAATGCGCCTTTGTGCTGGGATAGCCTCTGTGAGCAGAGCAGTCCCTGAAGGATTCTGGAAGCAGTGCATAGGTTTGGAGCATTCCTAAGGCTGTTCCTAGTAAAACAAGGATGGAAAAGAACATTAAGTAACCTTGAAGATCAAGGGAGCTCAAGGACAGTTTAATCTCACTTTTGTCCTCTCCACTTAAGTTATGTTGTGTGAGATCAAGTAACTGAAAGTATTTTTCTTTTACCAAATTGAATTCTACAGGATCAATTCTGCATTCATGGTAAAAATTCAATCAAAACCTGGATCTAAAAATTATATTTTTTTCACTTTCTTGCTGGCACGCAATTTCTCTTTTGCTGCAAAGTGTTGCACTGTTGTGCCATGGGAACTGAAGGGCAGGGACACAGAGCTCCTACCACATGCCACAAAATATAGAGGCATCCAGAAGCTGGCGGCTGAACATCTCCTGGATGGCAACTGTCTAGCTATTATGTCTCCCATTTATTTTTTGCCTAATTTCATTGGTTGCTCTGGGCAGTTCACAGAGGGGTTTTTTGACATCTTAGCACCTGAGTTTGTAGAAAACTAAATTTTCTGTCTCATGGGAAACTGATTTTGGAAATCTTGTTTCATTTCTAATCATGATGAAGACTCAAAATCTTAACAATTTTCACAAACTAAATTGTTCCAAATTTATATTTTGACTTAATCAAAATGAGTCATTCAGTATGGCAAACACTCTGTTTTGAAAGCATTAAAGTATTTTCCTTCAACTAGGTATTGCATCTCCTTATGCATTAATGTTACAAACTCTGAACTCAGAGCAGATTACAGATTAAAGAATATTTGGAAGATATTAGTATTTCTCACTAAGTAATGGAACTGACATTTTCATATAAAAGCATGCCATGAGAAAATAGTCACTGCTAAGCTTTTTATGGTCATCAGGAGAGAATGAGGCTATAGGCAGTCTTCTGAGGTAGCCCTTTTCTTCCACTTTCTGACTGTCTCTGCATCTACAGGCTTTATATCTTCTTTCATCTTTCCTTGTGACTAATTATACCTGTCACATCTATATGTGTGAATTCACACATATGTATCTCCTTTTAAGATGCAATTGAAAAACCCTGTAATGAGTGCTATTATGAAGGAATAAAACAATTATATTTCTTCCTCTAAATTTCTGCACAAGAGCTCAAAAGTTTTGAAGTGTTGTCCCCTTGGAAGGCAAACTGTATTCCATTGTGTATTCCTTCTTAGTTCTTCTTTGTAGCTGTTTGAAAACCTCTATTTAGAGTCAATCACATGCTCCTTAGTTTTATTCATCTCAGAATTATACATCTAATGTAAGCCAGTCATCCAAGCTATGCTCCGTCTGTGATGGTGGTTCTTTGTCTGTTTGTTTTAGAACAGGTATCTTAAGGTGCAATTTCACATTTCTTTCCTTTAATGACAAAGCCAGCTTGAAAGGCTTGACTCCTTCCTCTCCCCCAAGCTTGTCATCCTGGTTTTGACAACGTAACGATTTGTGTGGCCCCACTGTAAACTAGATTGTAAATATTGAAAAGTTAACCTAAAAAATTTCACCCATGAGACAGGACAAATTTTCTAGAGAATGGACAATGTTTTTATTGTATAAAAATGGAAAAGTGTTTTAACACTTGAAAATGAAATAAAAGTTTTCAAGAATTTTTTTAAAAAATAAATCAATAGTTGGTTCATTAAACACTTCTGATACTTTTTTTTCTTCCTTTTTTCCACCTCTGTTTTGGCCAGTTTTTATGAACCCAAGAAGATCCATATTCATTGTGAGTAAAACACTGTTAAGCCTCTCTTAATTTGTTTTAAATGTTTCTTTCCCCATTAATATGTATGGAGGAGTAAGGGCAGAATAGGTACCAGATTAAGAGTTCAGGATTTGGAATTCTGCTGTTTCCAACACAGAAGTGATGTAAGCAGCAAATATTTTTTTTTTACATGTCATCACCTTGGGAATGGCCAACTTTCAGATGCAAGACTCTAGCTCACATCAATGAAATTCTACCAAGAAAAACAGAAGTTGTTTTCCAGTGAAGCTTTAGATCATATGGACAAATCCCTCTTATTCAGAAGCAACATTGGCACAACCTGTGTTAGCTGTCAGTATTGTGTCTGTACACAGCTAGCAGAAATGGAGTAGATGCCTCTTCTACTAGCAATTACCCCAGCCTGAACAGAGAAGAGAAGGTAAGAAGGAGAGCAGGATGGAGCTCCACTGAACAGTGCATCTCAAACATCCTTAGAAAACCTTTGGACAGTTGTGTAGCATATGATCGATTCCTGGCAGCTTTAATAAAGGTGAGACACAATGCAATATGTAGCCCTTATTATCTGTGAGTAATAAGCAGTTAGTATTTTAAAAACAGACATCTGAGTAATGAGCAGGTGTACTACAAAAAGAGAAATCTTTCTAAGTTAATGTGACAATACGTGCACACAAGAGTACACACGTCTCACTACACAATTAGTAGATTAGGAGGATGCAGTAGATGGCATATTTTTGGATTTCAAGAAGTGGTTTTGGCACCCTGTTTCTTGACTGTAATTAAAATAGATCTGAATGACTATTTCAGTAGGTGTTTTGTGAGAAAACTGTAGATAGCATGGGCAAAACTTTCTGGGTGAGTTCTGTCTAATAGCTGCAACAAAGTGGTGGAAACCTGCAATGTTTGGTACTGGAGCTTATGGAGTCTTTGTTTTTTAAGTGTACTGTAGTAATTTTATTAGAAACAAAGATCTGAGGTTTGAAAGGATGAGTACACACTCTACAAAGTGTTGGAGAGAATAGAGTGGCTGGACAACATGATTCAGGGAACATCACTATCCAGGGAAGGAACTGGCCACTGAGAGTCGGAATAGAGAAAGTGAGGAAGTGAGAGACAAAACAGCATTTTGTGTAAATGGGGGCAGCCAGGAAGCAGGCGTGCTGTGAGCAGTGGGGAAGAGGACTGTAGGAATTTTGTATAACTGTAAATGTCTAGTCATTCTGTATGTCTTCGGAACTGCAGATGATCTTTGGCAATCAAAGTCAATATTATAACAGGGAGTTGTTCAGTGCCTGGTTGTGAAAAGCTCTTCAGACTGATCCACTTGCCACCCTTCAAGGAAGACTCTTGTCAGCAGTCAGCAGGTGGGTGAGGAGGTGGCGTTCAGTCTCTTGTGAATGGGATATCAGATAGGGCTGCAACAGCTGAGTAGCTTCTCTGAAGTAAATAAGGAAAGAGCTACCAAGGATAGCTCATGCTAGCATAAATGACCGGGTTTAGATTTGCAGAATGTAAATAATTTTTAGAAATCTTCTAATGGTGCCGAAGAAGGAGATACAAGTCTGTTCTTAGATGCCATTCATGTTCTGCACAGAAAACAATAGAGAAACTTTAAGAAAAGTCTGTAAGTATTCTTCTAGCCAGGTATCTTTTTTATGTCTTGGGTCTATGAAATGCATGTCTATGTTCTCTGGGGAAAAGACACTGTATGGTTTGACTGGCCTCCAGCTCACTGGAGGGGAAGTAACCTTCTAGACCTATTGGGCCAGACTTGTTCATATGGTGTTAAATTAACAACTAAGCGAAATTATGAAAAAGTGAGGAATAAAATTCACTTGTTTAGCAGAAAGTCAAGGTGTCCAGAATAAAATTAATCAATGCACCAAGGACTGAAAGAGCAGCTCTTTAATTGCCCACTGTAAACATGATGAGACTGGCTAATAAACAAGTGGCAATGGAATGGAATTACTAATTTCTAAACCTAAATGCTGATGAACTGCAGTTTCTCTGACTAGGAGGGAAAATTACTGTGATTAGAATCAAAGGACAGAAGTAGGTTTGGAACAGCATTGCGTGGCAAAAATTGTATTTCCTCTTTTCCCTGTCACTGAACCAAGTCATCTTGAAGGCCAAAAGATCAATTAATGCCTAAAATAAATGTTGATGTGCTTACAGATCACTGCTATAGACTGTCAAATACAGCTAAAGACCTGGATGAAATACTAACTAGCCTGTTGTGTGTAAGGGGAGAAAAAGAGCTTTTTGCGTGTGCGTGTGAAGCCTTCAATATGTGTGGTTTCATTTCTGGAGATTTCATTCTGCCAGCATTAAAGCATCTTTGCAAATATGGAGTAGATTACAATATCTGAATGAAAATCCTCATATCACATATGAGGATATTATCTTGCACCTATTCTCAGCAAATAAAGAATTGAAGTAAGAGCTGAGCTCAGAATTAAACCCAGATATTGTACAAGTGGAAGTGAT
The DNA here is from genome assembly GCA_013398125.1 of Aegotheles bennettii. Lineage (NCBI taxonomy): Eukaryota > Metazoa > Chordata > Aves > Caprimulgiformes > Aegothelidae > Aegotheles > Aegotheles bennettii. The sequence continues at coordinate 81,163 of VZRW01000374.1, forward strand.
TGTGGCTTGAATACACGCTTTGAAACAGAATAAAATCGTGTCTGATATGTACTTCATAGGCAATCAAATAAAAGGACTTTAATGCTTAAATAATCCTGGAATCACAGAATAGCTTGAGTTGGAAGGGACCTTAAAGGTCATCTAGTCCAACTCCCCTGCCTTGGGCAGGGACATCCTCCACTAGACCAGGTTGCTCAAGGCCCCATCCAACCTGGCTCTGAATGGGTTCAGGGGGCAACATGTTCCGGTGCTTCACCACCCTCATGGTGAAAAACTTCTTCCTTACGTCTAGGCTAAATCTGCCCTCCTTCAGTCTAAAACCATTACCCTTTGTTCTATCACATCAGGTTCTGCTAAAAAGCCTATCCCTGTCCTTCTTATAGGCCCCTTTAGGTATTGAAAGGCTGCAATGAGGTCTCCTCGGAGCCTTCTCTTCTCCAGGCTGAACAGCCCTAGCTCTCTCAGCTTTCCCTTGTAGGACAGGTGTTCCAGGCCTCTGACCATTTTTGTGACCCTTCTCTGGACTCACTCCAACAGGCCCATGTCCTTTCTGTGCTGAGGGCTCCAGTCCTGGATGCAGTACTCCAGGAGGGGTCTTATCAGAGCAGAGTAGAGAGGCAGAATCACCTCCCTCGACCTGCTGGCCATGCCTCTTCTGGTGCAGGCCAGGGTACAGTTGGCCTTCTGGGCTGTGAGGGCACATTGCTGGCTCATGTCCAGCCTTTCATCTACCAGTACCCCCAAGTCATTCTCAGCAGGGCTGTTTCAAATCCCTTGATCCCCCAGTTGGCATTGATACCGAGGTTTGCCCCGACCTAGGTGCAGGATCTTGGACTTCTCTTTATTGAACCTCATGAGATTTCCCTGGGCCCACTTCTTGAGCTTGTGTAGGTGCCTCTGGATGGCACCCTGTCCTTCTGGTGTGTCAACTGCGCCACTCAGCTTGGTGTCATCTGTGAACTTGCTGAGGGTGCACTCAAGCTCACTGTTTCTGTCATTGATGAAGAGGTTGAACAGTACTGGTCCAGTATGGACCCCTGAGGGACACCACTTGTTACTGGTAGATAAATAATATCTGAAGTGCTATATCCGGGTACTTCCAGAAGAGGTAAGTCTCCTGGAGTTTAAAACAAAGTCACACTAACTCAGTTGAAAGAAAGGCCATGGACAGAAAAATACAGATAATAATTTAGTTGTTGGTGTAGACGGCTAGAAATCCACAAACCTACAGCTGAAAAGGGAGGCTACACTGGTATAAAAAATAAGGAAAAAAGTACATTGATTGCGGTAAAAGGAAGTTGGGAAGTCAAAAGTTTAGCAATACATGAAGAAAGAAAAATAGATTAGGAAGAAACCAGCAGCAGAGTTAGGAAATCTAAAGAAGTTTCCCAAGTGCATTAGCAGCAAAAAAATTTTAGCAATTATATGAATCTGTCATAGATGTGTGTGGTAGGTTTGTCAATAACAGACAAAAAGAGAAAGGGTTCAAGAAATATTTCACTTCTATAGAAAAAAACCACAATGAACAATTGATGCTTCACTGTCACATAGAAATAATGCAAAAGTTTTCATAACAGCACAAAGATGCTGTGAAAAAGCAGTTATTAAAATGCCTAGTTTTTAAAGCAAGTGATCAAGACAGCTTGTGTTCAAGAATTTTGAAGGAACTAACTAATAAGCTTTAAAAGACATCCGTGTTGAATTTTCAGTAAGTGTTGGGATACTGAAGGAATTCTGAGAACTGGAAGAAATTTAGTGTTACACTAGTATTTAAAAAGGGTAAATGGAATATGCTGGATGGCTGTATTTAGTGCTGATTTACCCTCTACTTGTATGAATAAGACTACTTGGTAATACAAAGATTACTGCCTTAACTTCAGCCTGAGTAAAAATATCAGAATATTTGATATAGGATCAAAAAACTAGAAAAGGGTTCATAATTACATGTCAATCTAAAGGACTTAATTGAAAAGGCTTCTTATAGTGGTGTCATTTTTTAAATGAGTTTACAAGTTTGACAAAAGTCATAGTGTGGATGCAGGACATTCAGACGTCAGTCATGTACTTAAATTGATATGTACTTTAGTGCATGCTGGGACTGGTACAAATCACCATGTCACATGTAGGTTTAAAATAAAAGTGTAGAATAGGAATCGTTATCGATTAACTCTGCTTGTAAATTTCCTGTAAGGGTAAACTCTGGGCTATGTGCTGTTCAGCAGTTTTAGCAGTAAATTAGGAAACAGCATAAAAACTACACTGATGAACTGCTGATAACATGAAGATTAAGATAGGAAAAATAAGGCAGAGTCCAACTCATCTATGAAATAAAAACAGGTATCTCAAAGGGAAATTATATAGATATGGAGCATGGGAATACCTGTTCTGGAAGACGATGTGCCAGAGAGAGACTTGATGTCATGGTGGATGATCAACAAAGAGGATTTATTTTTACCAAAATGACTGATGAGATGATTGTTACATGGATAAACAGGGAGATCTCAGGAGGGAACAGAATGACCATTCTGCATAGCATGGCATTAGTGTGCGTTGCTGTCTGACTTTCAGCAAGTACCCTGAAAAACTGGAGAGGGCTCTAAGAAGATCCTAAAATGTCACCTTATATAATGATTGGCAAAATGGCATTCTGTCATGTTGCTCTCCTTTTTGACCATTACCTGCAATCTATCTGGACAGAGCACAAAAAGAGTGATGAAGTAAGCAAGGGACATGGGGACCAAGCAACTAATGAGCAAAGAATAAAAGAGTTTAATACTAAGCAGCAGGAGATCACAGTGACATTTTCAAGGTGAAAGGTTAATAACTCAAAGCTGTAAATACTCATGAAGGAAGGAGATTATTTATTGAGCTGAAAGTGGAAGGTTTAGGAGTAACTGAAAAATCCTAGGATAGGTAGTAGACAAAGAGTCTTCTTTTTGTCTAGTCTGACTTCCTGACAGTCAGATCTATTAGGCTGTACATTAGTTTATCTTCTCAGAGAATGTGCTGGTTTTGCAAATGGCCAGGGCAAGCCACAAACCAGACAGAGTTTTGTTTCTATCACACACACACCCCTCCCCCCCCCCCCCAAAAAATAGAAGAGGGGCGAAGAAGAAAA
>VZRW01000374.1:84350-162394 GCA_013398125.1 Aegotheles bennettii
GAGCTGGTAACAAGGCTGGGCTTTCTCTGTGCTGGCTCCACGTGGCGAACGGCAGGGAGTGCGGGAGCGAGGCAGAGAGCGGAAGAGAGGAGACCCCAGCCCCCCGTTGTCCTCCTGGCTTTTAAAGAGTCTGGCAGGAAATGGGTGGAATACTGAACCTGATACCTGACACCCCAGACCCTTTTTCACAACAGGGTCCTAAACTCCGCCCCCTTATTCATTGGGTCCTGGCAGCAAAAGCCAATAAGATTTTTGCCTGCCCCTTTCAAACTATAACAGAGAAGCAGTGAGAAATATTGAGTTGCTATTTTGATATTAGATGCAAAAAAGCACTAGAAAATGCTCTAAGGGAAATTCCCATTTTGGCAGGAACATAGTTTGGCTAACCTGGAATTGATTTCCCATCATGAGTTTTGGAAGTATTTTCTGCAATTTTCTTCTTTTCTGCAAAGTAACATCAGGATTCAGGGAAAATTTCGGCCCTGCAGGTGTCTGAATGCTTTTTTTTTTTTTTGTAAGATAGTGAAAGAAACGGAATTATCTTCTGAGTACTGGAGGCTTCTGATTTTACTGTGTTCGATTACAGCAAAAGCAATGAATTTATGCTGTGCTGTTAAAAGATCCCATATTTTTGCTGTGACAGTTGCATATTGTTACATCTACTAATTCTTCCTGATCATTTCATGTACCTTAATGGCAGACTTACTCAAAATCATAGATCTCCTTTCTCTCCATCTTTTTTTGTCTTTTCACTTAAATCATTGCCTTTTGCTGATCAAGACAAAGAAAGCTGATAGTCTTTATTATTTGTTTAATGCTGAAATTTATGTCATACAAGAATTATGTACAAGCATGTATGGGAAAAGATGTGGGGTTATTGGAAGCATCTCTGGAGTTCTCAGTTTCAAAACAAAGTGAAGAAGAGTTTCTTTTCATGACTGTGCGCAATAGATTTTTCAGTTCAATCAGAGAGGTTGAATGAGTCAGAGAGAAAAATAACTGAGATGTGAATTAAGTGTATATGCTGGATTGGAGTGTTACAAACCCACTATCCAGATCTTATGCATGGATTCATTATGCTGTGCATTGTCTTCTGCTCAGTCATAGCCAGAAATTCTTTGCTATGAGGAAATAAATGAATAGGGGCAGATTTCTGTGGGTGCCTATGAACATTTTCCTTATCTCTCACTGGGCCTCAGGTCTTCTGTCCAAGTATGTTTTGTCTCACAGTGAACTCATCTGGAAAGACTGCCTTTCCTTCCTCTCATGTGCACAGTTCAGGAAGTGGCAATTGCCCAGGGTAGGCAAACAGGGTTGTTACCAAGCATTGGAATGAACCCTCTTGGCTTTTTGCCAGAATGGAGTAGGATGTTGCTGACAGTCTGCATATGGGGTAATGTAATTAGCAGATCAAGTTTCATGCAGTGGTCTTTGTGATAAAGCAGTAGTTAAAAGTTTCACTATACCCTAGTACCAAACCAGCAGACTTCATAGACACTCATCTCAGTGGTACAAAGAACTTTTGTACCCTCTTTGTCTCAGTCATCACCAATGGCAATGGATATTTTTTCATGCTAAATCAGTAAATTCATGTTTTGAGTAGCTTATGCTTCTGATCATGATAGTCTGCCACTGGAACTTGTATTTGTTAATGACAAAGAAAAGGAAAATCCCAAAGATATTTATGTGATTGAGGGAGTGGGGAAATGCAGGTCAAATATTTTGATTAAGTTCTAGTTTTATCAGGAGTAGTGTCTCTAGCAGAACTTCTGCCATGACTGTATTATGTTTTGTGGGTCCCATGATATTCAGGCTATTTCCAAAATACACAGGCAGCTTGAAGCACGCAAGGAGATGAGTGGGTGGAACAGACTTTATAGAAAGCCCTGAGGGAAGTAAATACTGAAGCTACAGCAGTGCTTAACAAAGACCAGGAGGTATAGAACTGAACATCTCAGCAGATACAGAACATAAGAGGAGCAGACTCAAGTTGTCAAAAGGTCTTGTTCTATTTCCACAGCAGAATTTCTTTTTATATGGTGAAATAAATTTGTTTGCAGTGTGTGATTAGCTTTCAGCATGAATATTTTTGACAGTTTTATGAAGAGATCACCTCATCATTTTTTGAAAGGCAAGCCAAGAAAGGCAAGCCTTTCGTAAGTCTGGCCAAACGAGAATTCACATTCTTTTTGAGGATTTCATCCCATTATTGAAGATACCTTACTTACCAGACCCATTTTAATGTCTTACATAGAGAGCAGAATCAGCTTTTCAGACATAAATATCCCTACATGTTTGAACACAGGCAGGAAAAAAATGTAGTGTTTGACAATTGGTCTGTGGAGACCACAGCATGTGTCTGCTACAGCATGGTGCTGGTCTGTTCTAAACTTACTGTTTCCTTTTTAGTACTATGATAAAAAAATCAAAGGATATTGCATTTTCATGCTATGAAACATTTCACAGTATTTTACTCACACCTTCACATATATTAAAATGAAAATTGTTTTAGCGGTTTAAAATCAGACCAGATACTGCTGAAAAACTAAAAGCAGTGGTGAGTTTGAAAAAGTTGAGCATATGTTCAAGGTTTGGGTTTGGGTTTTTTTGTTTTTCTTTTTTCTAGATACTTTTGTATGTTTTCATAATATTACTGTTCAAATTAGTTCTGTTGAGAATATCTTATCTGTTATCAATGGCACATATATACATCTTCTTCTCAACTGCAATTCATGTGAATAGGATTTTTGACTCCTCTGACATGATTTCATATTTTTATGTTGCTGAATTCATAGCCCACATAGCTGAGGTTTCAAAGCAACTCATTTTGCATCTCTCTGTCTTTAAACACCTTTTAAAAAAGAACATTTGTTTAGGTCAACTTGTTTATGATTCCTAGAAAAGACCAGGAACAATATTAAATAAAGATTACTGCATGCTTATTTTGAGACTTCTGCATTTTCACACATATAGGTTAAATAAATAAAAAATCCATTGTTGGCATGACTTGTTTCAAAGAGAAGTCAGAAGGTATTGAATATTTAATTGTCAGAAGTACTACAACGAGTGATGATTTTGGTAAATTTGTTTTACTTTGAATAACAAAAAATTGATCCAGAAGAACATCTCTCCATTTAAAACCAGTTAACCTTAGCATGCTGTATTAAGTATTCACATTGATGAAGTAGAAAAAAATTTCTTTGGCCTTTTATATCTTCTGAGATTTTTGGCCTTTTTTTCCAGCATAACCAAATTTTACATCAGGACCCTAATATTTGATCTGAATAAAAATGCACAAATGTATTACTAGATGTCAGATAGAAGAAAGTTACCTGATTCCTTTGAAAATCCATGCTTCATGCCTGGCAGTAAGAAAGAAATCTGTTCTCTGAATGTGTGCATCACTACGCAAAGATTTCATTAGCATTAGTTTCAGATGGGGTTTTGTTCTTGTGTGATGAAGATGAGAGCACTTATGCAGGTCCTCCTGAGAAATTGCTGAATAAATCCATGTTGTGTATTGTATAACTGACATATATTATTACAGCTGAACTCTTTGTCTAATCATAGAATCACGGAGTGCTTTGGATCAGAAGGGACCTTTAAAGATCATCTAATCCAATCACCTTGCCATGGGCAGGGACATCATGTTGCTCAAAGCCCCATCTAACATGAATCCTTTAGAGGTGTAGTTGTTGGCAGGCAGCTAAGTGTACTGTTGCTGCAACGTGGGCACTACTGGAATATGCAGTATCTCTTTAGAGGTTACATACTGGCAAAAATGAGAGTGGATAAAGAATAATAAAGAATACATTATTAAGTAAGTATTTTGTTGTAATTATGTTTCTGGAAAGTGGTAGGGCTATTTTGAAGCATAATCAGGACGGTACTGCACCGGTACGCTGTAATGAGAGTGGGTGTTATACAACAGAGTTTTGCTGAATATATGTTCATATTTAATAATAGGGGAGCATAGTTCTGTATAGACACACCAAACTCTTCCCCTGTTTTTTGTTTTGTTATAGTTGTTGTCTCCTGTTCTGGACCACATGAAGAAAACTCTTCACCAAATTCACCTCAGAAGCTCTCCCTGATAAAAAATAGGATGGTGTCATTATATCAGCCTTCTAAACCAGGTACTACAAATCCACTGCCTTACATCCTCCTAATTTCTACTTCAGAATTGACATGCGAGATAGGTGCTGGCAGTCATGAGGACTTTACCAGAAAGCTGTGCTACTGGCTTTCTGACTGGAAACTGAGCAATGACTCAGAAAGGCCAGTGTAACCTTAAGGGAATCCCTTACTTCCTTATAAAAATTCCAAAAACAAAACACAGGAAAAAAGGAAAGAAAATGAAAAAAAACAAACAACAACAAAAAAACCCCCCTGTGAAATCCACCAGATTTGGGGTTGGGTGTTCTTGGAATAAAAGCTAATTAGGGGAGCTACTTTCCATCAACTATAGAACAAACTACCTTTCTTGATACCAAATTAAGGTTTTTTTTTAACTGGATATTTTTTTTCCTAGACATTGTAAAAGTTCAGCGAGCTGGACAAAATGCTTGTGAGATAGGTGGGATGAATTTGGTCTTACTGTGGTGCCAGGATAGATGTAGCAAACACGATACTTTATAAATTCCTAAGAGAACTGAACCAGTTGCTATCAGTGGTGTGGAAACTTGGAAATTGAAGTGACACCTTTTCATTTAGCAAAATAATTACAGAATGGTTGAGGTTGGAAGGGACCTTTTGAAATCATCTAGTCCAACTCTTCTAGCTCAAGAAGAGTCAGCTAAATACAGTTGCCCATGACCATGTCCAGATGGTTTTTGAGTATCTCCACCAATGGAGACTGCACAACTTCTCTGGGCAATCTGTTCCAGTGTTTGACCACACTTACAGTAAAAGAGTGTTTTCTTGTGTTCAGATTGAATTTCCTATGTTTTTAATTTGTGACCATTACTTCTTATTCTGTCAGTGGACAGTATTGAGAAGTGTCTGGCTTCCTCCTCATTCCCTCCTATCAGGTGTTTTGTACACATTGATAAAATCCCCTTGAGCCTTCTCTTCTACAGGCTGAACAGTCTCAGCCCTGTCAGCCTCAACTCTTATGAAAGATCATCTTTGTGGGCCTATGCTAGACTTGTTCCAGTAAGTCTGTGTCTTTCTTGTATGGGGGAGGCTAGAGCTGGGCACAATACTCCTGATGTGGTCTCACCAGTGCTGAGTAGAGGGGAAAGATCATCTGTCTCGATCTGCTGACAATGTTTTTCCTAATGCAGCCCAGAAGGCTGTTTGCCTTCTTAGTCACTAGCATGCATTGCTAGCTCATGGACAACTTACTGTCCACCAGGACCCAAAAGCACTCTTCAAAGCTACTTTGCAGCCAGTCAGGCTCCAGCATGTACTGGTTCCTCCCCATGTGCAGAACTTGGCATTTCCTTCTGTTGAACTTGAAGACACTCCTATAAGCCTGATCAAGTCTGCTCTGTATGGCAGCACAGCCTTCTGGTGTGTCAGCTGCTCCTCTGTGTTTTGTACCTCTGTGAACGTGCTGCGAGTGCACTCTGTCCTTCAGTCTTGGTCATTAATGAAGGTGCTAAACAACAAAGAAAGGCTTGTGCATGCTAGAAAATCACATACATTCCTCACAGGAGGTGGTAAGGCGACCTAGACTTGCCGGAAAGGAATTCCTTATAGTAAAATTTTGCAGATGGTATCTAATTCTTCAAAGTGTGAACCTTTCTGACATGCCCTGTGACTGTCCATGAGCTTTCTTCAGTTTAAGCTTCTTCAGAGCCCTTTTGGAACACCTTAAAATGTATCCTTTGCAGATTGTAGTAATATATCTGTATTTCTCTCTCTTTTTTGCTTTTTTTCCCCTTTAATTTCTGTCAAATTTTGCCTTTCTGGGGACCTACACTTGAAGTTCTCTAGGTTCATAGCTGTTAAGCAAAGGTGGATATGAAGCATCTGTGAGGTGGCACACAGTACTGTGACTACATGAGTGTACCCAGTTCTTTTGCTCTGCTATTTATGCTCAACAACAGCTTCTTGTTGATTGATCTTTCCATCACAATGCATTGCACATGATCCATTGCCAGAAAGTTCAGATGACTGTTTTTACCAGATGTCAACAACTTCTCGGATCTATTTCAGGCTCTTCTTCCAGGCATTCGGGTCCTCTCAGGCCTGAGGTTGTGGCAGATAGGCTTTATATAGCCCAGGGAGTATGGGAATTAGGTGCCTTTGAAGGAGAACGTTGTGTCCATTTGACTTAGCTGCAAACTGCTTTGTCACGTGAGGCATGTTCTAAGGATTAGGTCTGCATTGGTACAGTCCTTGCTACTGCAAGGAGGGGTATTGGTAAGTTTTAATGAAATTATTTTGTTGTAAATATTAGTTTCAAGTAATCCTCTATTTAAAAAAAGAAAAGGATTTTTTTCTTTCCTGAGCTCTCACTTCGCTTTCTTGCACTGTCATGCTGTTATGAGACAAATTGCTTTCTGGGTTTTATTACCAACTAGATTTTTATCGGATAAAAATATTACTACTACTGATAATAAGTCTCTGGGTACTAAGTTGACCTGTCAAACTTTAATAAATTTGAAACAGCACAGCAGATCTGGATCAGGACTCTGCTTTATCTCATAAAGCCATGGAGTTTCTGAGCTATTCAGACCGCTAAGGTTGTTTTATTGGATCACCAAACCATAGCCTGAAGCTGTGCACAGACATCTTTCCCTAGATCCAGCAAAGGTGCCTTTCTTCCTGTGCCATCCTGGAATGTGGCATTGCATATGCACATGCACAGTTTGACAGTTCATCTGCTTGTGGCTTCCACTTAAAAATGATTAGCTGGACAGTGCAGTAGACCTTTGCTAAGTATATGAATTTGTTGAGGTGGGCTGAGAGGCTGTTCAGGTGGCTGGCCAATTTGGTAGGTTGAGAAAGGCAGTAACCTCCAGTGGCAAGCAAGCCAGACAGGGCTGGGAGGAATGTGAGTTCAGGTGGGAGTTCAACTGCCTGTCCCAAATTACAGTGATGTGCAACTCTGTAACATCTGCATTTCTCTTACCCTGCACACTGGTGTTGTTTTATAAAAATGTAGTTACAAATAACTTTAAAAATTAGGAAAAATTGTCTACTTCAGCTGTTGCACTCAAAAGATGCTTCCATTTCTTTTTTTTCTGAAAGTTTAGTTCAAGTATAGCCAGGCTTCTGGAGGCTCTTAGGTTTTTATTTTTGCCCCACCTGTGGGGTGTTGCCTGTGCAAACACCTATCCTTGTTGTATCCCTGACCTTAATTCTATTCTTTACACCTGTCTTTTCTCCTCCTCAGGAACAGTGCTACCAAAGGGATAACACTGTCATTCATGTTTGCAAGGTCTGAATACCCTCTTAGTGTCAGGATTCCAAATACTAATGTTTAGACTCTTATTATTTCTCATATGGCCTGGGGGTCCTTCAGTTATTACTGTAATATTATTATTACTACTGAAAATAAATATCGTCCAAGTTAATATCAGCTCACCGTATCTATTCAGCCCCATTCTGTGTGGGAGAGCTTTGCACAGCTAACATCCCTTCAGGGAGTTTATATTAGATTGATGAGAGAACAGTGAATTACTTCTTGTCTGGTTTATAATATGCTGATTGTGAAAAATTCTAGTCAGGATGATCTAGTGATCTTAGCACTGCGAATGGACTCTGGAGTTTGTTAAGACAGTGTTCTTGTCCATCTTGCTGGAGGAAAGCAAAACTGTTTTAAAAAAAAATAAAAAATACGTAAATCTTGCATTGCTTAGCTATTGTGCTTGAGACCTGGTCAAACTCTTTCTGTTGCTGAGAGAGGGTTGACCTGAAGATTTTCATTTGTTCCTCTCTGCCAAAATGCTAAATCTGCACAGTTACAGTATGCTTGCTGCAGTAGGTGTTGTTCAGGGTTTTATGCACATGTGGGCAAGACTTTCCACTGCTGTAACTTCACTGGTGATACTGGTGGGAGGATGCCGATTTACATCTGCCAGAAATTTTCAGGGTTGTTTTTCTTTCTGGCATGTTCCTGTACCCACCCTGTGAGAGACTCTGTTGTTACTGCAGAAGACAAACTTTCTTTTTTCCCTTCAACTCTTTCATTTGTTGGGAGAGGTAGCCCCCATACACTGTAGATCTGTTCATTCATGTCCCTGCATCGCCCCTGCCCCTTGAAATGGGGAACGCCTCAGTGAAACCTTTGGTTTCTCATAACAGAAATCTCTTGTGTCATCGGCTCAAGCTGTTCCTGGGTGACGTCTACAGACACTTTTGGAAAACCAGACTGGGTGTTATCTTCAGTTGGTGTCCTGGCGTCTCAGGAAAGGCAGCAGCTGATTCTGGAAAACAGTTCCTCCCGTGGAGATGCTGAAGGTAGGCAGAGTTACAGTTCCCCTCGAATTGGATTTATGCTTTCTCCCAGCACTGGTAGCAGCTGTGGGTGGCAGCAACAGGAGTCAGCAGGCTGAGGCCTCAGACACATGTCACTTAAAACACTGTCATGTGCCGGTTCTGGTGCACAACTCCTAAGTGTGCTGTCAGTGCTCAAGAGTCACTAAGAGCCATATAATGTATGTATACTGCCAGAGTTGTGTACAAATGTACGCTTTATACAACCTGTATATACTCTTTGTTTACCTCCCTGGTTTAGGATAAGCTACTTTTGTTTACAGAGACTGAATTTCTCTTAGGAAACTCAATCCTTTACAAGCCAGGGATGGCTCCATTTCTGCTGTCTGACTTGCAAAGTCTTTGGCTTTCATTTTGTTGTCTTCAATCTACTTTGTTTGCTTTCTTCTCTTCTTGTTCCTTCTATCAGTTCCTTATTTAATTCCCTCACTTTTACTTTATTCTCCTTTATCTACTTCCTATTATTTTGGGGTTTGGTGCGTAGTCCTCTCCTTTCTTCTCATGATTCCTTTCTTCAAACTTATTATCCATTTTCCTCTTATGATGTCTCTTCCATCCACAATATGTGTCTTTTTTTTTTCTCACAGGGGACATTTTCCTCCTGAACACCAGTAGGCTCCCAGATAGATGTGAGTTCAGCCTGCATAGCCCCATCCTGCCTGGGAGCTTGGACTCTTGCTTGCTGGAGCTGGCCATACGTTCACAGGATGCTGTTCCTCTCCTCCAGAGGTTCACAGTTGAAATCAGATATGTGGAGACAAACAGAAATACAGTAATTTCTCTGAGAGGTGGCCATGAGGAGGATGCCGGGTAAGACAATCAATTTGCAGTTGTTTAGACTTTGAATTATCAGCGCTTTCTCCCTTCTTGAGATCATTGCTGCTGTTACAGCAGAAAATGAAGGTAGAACTATCAGGACTGAAATGTGCCGCTTCCTGACAGGATGTCTGTAACAGACATGGGTTTTGCGTGTCCTCATTGCAAAGAAAACACTTGCTTAGGACTCGCTCTTCTTCCCTCGCATTTGGAAGGGTCAGGAGTGGCTGACTCTCACTAATGCTAGGACTATAGCTGTAAAATGCACTCAGTCCAAATACTGCCTTTGTAATGTGACTGATATCTCTGTGTATTCAAGGGGTCCTATCATTGTTCCAAAGGTCACATTTCTCATTTTGAGTTAGGGTTAAGTTTACCTCTTTTGGAATTTCTTCTTTCTGTCTGCTAGGTTCAGGAGCATCTTCTTTTGCTTCATTTGTAGAGTTCATGGGGGTGAAAAACAGAGGCTAGAGGTGAGAGTAGGTGAAGACAAAAAAATAAAGTGCATCAACCCTGGATCTTGTCCTGTATTCTCTTCTCTTTGATCTTTTCAGCGTTTGACTTTTTCATTCCTGGATGTAGCAGAATGTAGTAAGAAGGAGAAATTGGCAAAGGGAATGAATCGCAACATGAAAAGAAGGAGAAAAGTCCACGTGTCATCTGATTCTTGCCATTTTCCATGTGCTTGTTTTTCCTTTGCTGCAATCTGCCTTGTAAGAACCTGGGTCAGACACACAGCAGAGCTTTTTATTTCCATCACCTGACTGACTCCCATGGAGAATTTAAGCAATAGATCCCAGTTCTTGTTTTCTTTGAATTCTTTGGCACTCCCCAGGCTACCATGGAGATTTGTAGCCAAGACACTTATTCAGCCAAAGATAGCAGAGTTTGACTAAAAAAACTTATTTATTTTCTTTCAGATCCCTCTCTCTCTCTTCTGCTTTTAGTTATTGCTCACTTCCTTCCTGGCTACTCCTTCCCCTTCTTCTTGCCAATTTCACAAGGTATCTGTTGCATTTTCTGGGATTAGTTTCTAATATCCTTTTTTACCTATAACTGGCCTTACTGCTTTGAGTATTTGACAAGCCTCTGCAACTGCAGCCACAGCTCCATTTCCCTATATAAACTCATAAAATACCCTTGTGATATACTAGATCAGGCTTTGATCACAACAACTACAGAATCTCTGGAATAGATCATAGACATTGTTTAACAGCTTATTTGAGAAAAACAATTCTACATGAAATTAAGATTATCATCTCTCTAAAAGTGATGGCATTTAGATTTATTAGAATGGAGTTAGCTTTGCTGGAAGTTGGCACAGATATTGGTATTACTTTTTCTTAGGGAGTGAAATAAAGCACTGGTAAACTCAGAGGGTTAGTATTAAGGTTTTAAAGATGGAAGGTGACTGACTCCTGTTTTAAATCAAGATAGAAAGGAGGGATGTTAGGTCAAATATCTTTCCCCCCTCATTACAGGGAAACTCTTTAAAATCTCTACACAATACCAGAAAAATCTAAGTGTGCGGGCAAAACAAAATTTATTTCTCACACAGTGATTGAGCTGCTTCTTACTAGGCAGGTGGTCTGAAATTAATATTCTCTCCATGATTAAGATATTAACAACACTGGTTGTTAAGAAGAGAGACCTTTCTGAAGTGGTCCTGCTTTTCCAGGGGCTTTCCATAGGGACTGGGAATTCTACAAGCTTTTCTGTGTTAACCAAACACTGCAGAACAAGGAGGACAATGAGCAAATGACCTTGAGATAGATGCTTATGTGTTTTACATAGTTTAGCCATTGATAATTACTACCAAGAGATTGTCTAGAGATCAGAGCAGAAACTTAGATATAGAAAAAAGACTAGCTGTCACTTTTTCAGATAATCAGGCACTCCAGAAAATCCTGGTTCTGTCCCTTTATCGCCCCTCAATTCCAGGATGAAACTACACTTCATCATAAATTCCAGCTGCACCAGACCACTTCTGGACCTAGAAATCTTCTCCTGATGGTGTTCCTCCATTGGATACTTAGTTCCCAAAAAAGCTTAGGTATATGTCATATGTGAGAGAAAGTTGCTGTCCTGTCTGCTTTGCTAACTACTAAGATTTATTGTTAAATTGGTGGTAGTGGAGCTGACACTTATTTTTTCACACATATACCTTGGTGAAAAAGCAAACAATTAGATGAACTTTCAGACACCATGTCCGAACAAGTAGGACAGAGTCACAGCAATTATGTTATGTACCACACCTACAGGGCGTGGGCATTCTGGGTTGCTACCAATAGATGGAGAACCACTGAGGGAGTGAGGTGTTTGAAATTCTATATATTTACAAAAATATATATAAAGTTACATTTCTCGCTATCTCAGTACAGCTCAAACATCAAGAGCCTGTAGCTTTGCTTGCCAGTCCAAGCCTTCTTCATCTGTCTCTTGGCCCAGAAAGCTGTCTTTGCTTTCTCAGGGTTACAGTTACAGTGTTTGTTCAGGTCACATTGGATGTCTCTTTTACTATTTTGTTTATCCCACCTTTTCGCTCTTTACCACACAGACCCAGAACCAGTCACAGCTGAATTTTTTTCCAAGTCCTGTGTGCTTTTGTTTTGAATGGTTTCACACGCTTGTTTGTATTTTTGACCACAATTATTTCAGTGTTGTCAGCCAAAACTCTTTCAGTGAGAGCTAGTTTCTTTCAACTCTAAGTACTCACACTTCAGTGAAAATAAAAAAACGTCCCTTGGGGCAGGGATAATCTTTTCCCTTTCTGTGGTCAATAAGCCAAGTTGGTTTTGTTCTGTTTTCTTTCTGAAATACAAGGCACTGGCCATGATTGTCTTGGTAGGTCAAAAATTAAAAAGTTCACATCCATGTGCACACATGTTTACACTTAGCCAACCTCAGAAGCAATTATTGCTTAGTTTTTTGTGTCTTCTCCCTTTTCGGGGGCTGTTGTGGGGCTAAAATACCCTGCCAGATTCTGAGACAGTTGTAGAAACTTATTTTTGACACTGTTCTACTAATGTGGTTTGTTTTATCCATGAAGTTATTTAACTTCTACTATTGTACATGGAAACATTGCCATATAGCTAATCCAAACATCTAGAAACAGATATAGTCATTTGAGTTTCATAAATTAGGTGTCTAACTACATAAGCCTTTGAAAGGGAGTAGTCTGGTACTCCCAATAGTCTCAGAAAATGCCTAATATGTACTGACAACAGTGAGCAAAGCTATTTCAATTTAAAAATTGAATTAGAAGAGGAGAGGCTGTCCAGGTATTATATAAGACTATGATTTTTTGAACATTAATCTGGGAGTATGATTTACTGTCCTTTATGCATCTGTTGAAATTGCACCCAAAAATACACTGGGCCAAATAAGAAACCTCTCATTGATTGGTGAAGTCAAGAGTGTTAGGCATGTGTTCTGCTCTCTCATCTATTTCCTTTTAAGTCCAATGTCTAGAACTGGATATTTGTGAAGACTTGTAGGCAACAACTTCCTGCATGTAGAAAAGTAATGTAAAACTTCTAAATTTTACGTTCACTCATTGAGTCTAGAAGCATTTAGCATACTTACCTTTGTGCAATAACCCAGTGTATGAGTGCCCCTAATTCAAAGAGGTTTCAGCTTTGCTGTTCAGCTTTATTGAACTTTTCACTCTTAATGATGAATCTTTCTTAAAATTAACAATCAGTTACCTTTGTTGGGTATGGAAAGGCATGGCATAGAAAGGATTCCTAAGGATGGGGTGGAAAACTTGTGCTTAGCGGAGGAGATTGAGAGGCTAATGAAAATCAAAAGTTGAAAATACAAATCAGAAGTTGAAATTATAGGTTTGCAGGGTGAATCTAGAATTCTCTTGCTTTAAGCATGAAGTTGCTTTCAACTCCAGAGTTTCTAGCCATGCAAATTTCTCAAAATTATGTCAGACTGTGATAGGCCTTCCATACATACTGATCAATTTTAACATCTATATTTAGAAGAAGAGTAATATTACCTTGTTACTTGAGGTCTGGTTTGACATAAAATCAATGGTAAAGGTATTGCCAAGCTTGGCTTATCTGGAAGTCTACTGCAATGATCCATCTTCTGCTGGATCGACAATGGGCTTTGTTCCCGATTCCATTAAGAAAATTAAATTGGCTCTGACTAGCCCTGTTTGGATAGTGGGACCAGGAAAAGAAGGTGTAATTATTTACAGCACTAGGAATCTTGCTGCAGTTGGATTTGGGGGCAAGGCTTTCTCTGAAGGGGAATACCTTTATGATGATGAGACTCCATACACAGAAGTGTTCTGGGTGATACAAAACTACTTGTCATTTTTCTGGTCTCTGGATGCTTGCCATCTTCTGCTGTGCTGTTATAAACGGAGTCAAATTTCAGCACTAGAGATATTTCAGTGCAGGACTGGAATGTTTCATGGGACCTTAGGGCTCTGACTCAGAAGATCTATCAGTTCACGCAAGCAGCAGTTTAAGATAGTGGTCTTGTTCTTCTGTGAAATGCCACAGTTCTCCCAGCAGAGATGGCAGAATGGACAGTGTGTCTTTTTCAGTTGTGTCACTTCAGAGGCTGGTTTATTGCCTTAGATCACCTGTGGTTTTCATTTATTTTGATATACCAGGCTATAAACAGCAAGTTCCATAGTCTCTGACTCATAAAGTATGTAGGATTAAGGTACAGCAGCTGAATCAGTCGTTGTTTTCAGCTGTGGGGCAGTAATCTCTCTAGTTGCTACCACTAAATGTAACTCTGCTTGTGAATCAGAGGCTGTGTGTTCCTGCACTCTGGAACATTGGTGATACCGTGATGTCTCGGCTGCGGGGTGGGTTGTAACTTGATGGAGGTACTAGAACTATGTCTCAGTGCTCGGAAGGTCTAAGTATCCCTAATAGGTAAATTAAAAAGTTTTAAAGACTGTCCTTACCTTCAGTGGCTCATTGAACCAATATGATTAAGCCCCATTGATTTTTGTGACCAACAGGTTGCAATGGAGTGATGAACAAAGCTGTGTCATGTAGCAGAAGTGATTCAGTTCTGGGTCAGTGCTGAATGGTCTCAAATATTGTGCCACAGTGTGGCAGGGGAGGATATATCTGTAAGTGTATTTATAAAATATATGCTAAAGTGCTGGAAGCTGCACTGTAACACAAAATGAAAGTAAATCAGTTGTTCTCTTTTGTTGGGTATAGAGATGGTACGGTTGTGGTTCAGGGCTGAACATTTCTGAAGACGAGTTAAATGATATTGAACTATTGAATATGATATGGTGGGACAGGAAAGAGAAGAAATAGGGTCATCTTGAAAAGAGGAGCTCAACTTCAGGTGAGTTTAGGGTACCTGTGGGTATTTGTGAATGTGTACAGTGGTGAAAGTGGAAGATGGGAGATGCCATAGGAGGGATAGTAGGACACTCTCACCAGATAAAGGTATATAGTTGGTTTGTGAAGGGAAGAATGAGTTAGATAACTAATCAGTGGCAAGCAAAAGTGGAGAAGGCGGTAAAACAATTAAAGTTTCTTTGGGTTTTTTGCAAGTTGTAAATTAGGCGGTTTGTGATTTTTTTCATATTGTGTCCAGTAGAGGTCTGGCTGTTGCATTCTAATGTGTTTCTGGTGCAGGAGTAGGGCTAGATGATCACTTAATGGCAGCTGAAGGCATTTTCCTAATGAAAAAGTAATACTAGGAGCAGAGCCTGAGCAATGCACCTTAACACCGTGGCCTGGCCTCCTTATTATCCCACTGGCACTGACTTAGAATTGCTTGTCCAGGGTGTCCCCGGCAACATCAGCAGCGTGTAGGGTGTGGGTAAATTTATCTCTGATTGGTACTCTTTTTGAAAGGAGCTCAGAACAAGGACTCCTTTGTCATTATCCTTGCTACAACCTCTTTAAAAAATAATATCAACTGTATTTTATTGTCTTGTTAACATGAGGTAGAGAGAGAGTTTTCAAAAATAGAAGTAAAATAAAAATATTTTTAAGAATCCTGCTGGATATTTTTTTAATGACAACTGTTTACCTTGACTTCCATCAGAAGGATTTGAGTGACGTAATTCAAAAATTCTCATTTGGTATCTCCCTGTACCTTTCTATGCCTAACAGTCATATTTAAAATTAGAGTGTATGGGAGCATCTGTCTTTCTCTGAACTGCCAGAAGTGCTGTAAAATTGAGAAACCTTTGCTCTCTTGGGGCTATGGCATTTGTTCTATGGTGAAATGTAAATTGCCAGAGCAATCTGCATTTTCTTGATCACTTCTTTTCTTCCCCTTGTTTTGTGGGTGCACTCTAGCTTGTTAAGATATGAGATCACATAGAGATCGAACAGAAAAAGCTTCTCACACTTGACACAACCAAGAAACATTCAGGGCCAGGCATTTACTTCCAGAACATACAATGTCAGTGTTAGCTTGAGGAGATCCAGAGACTTGTGCAGCTTCTTGGTTACCTGTACTTGCAAGAGCAAACAGAACACAGCCATATATGTAGAAGGCATATATGGGTGTGTGTGTCAAAAATTGGTGATAATTTAAGCCACATTTTAATTTAAGAATTATTGGGAATGGTTGGATCTTTTCATCATTAATAATAGGATCTGCAGCAAAGATGATCTTGTTAGGCTGAACATCACTTGTTTTATATTAATTCCTGTTTAAAAGGTTGAAGTTTACATTCATCAATCTATTCCCCATGTGGATACTATGAAGTTTACATTCACCAATGTATTCCCCATGTGCATACTATTACTTCTGTTCAGTACAGTGCAGAATCTTTATGATAGAGACTCCATGGATTCCAGTGTCCTGTGTATACGTCTGATAGCTTTTTGTTGTCTTCTAGCATGAAATGGAAATACCTCACAGCCCAGATTGGCCAAATAGAAACACCTTTTAAAATCACCTTGCTATATTCAAACTGTGGAGCACAGGAGGTTGGAGTGCTGGCAGTGGGCTCCTTGCAACTCAAGAACTGCTTTCATGGTATGTTGCAACACAGTGAGATTTGAATAACCAAATACAGTCTGAAAAGACAGCGACCTCACCAAAACTGATGACTGTGATCAGGGAGCCAGTCAGGTGGGATTTAAATAAAAGCTGAGTCTCCTCTGGGGTTTCTGGCAGTGTTTACCTGTCAAGGGTCACGTTTGCATGTGTTTTATGTGTGTGCGTGCGCGTGTGTATGTGCTGCAAAGGCAGGCTTGAAGCTCAAAATTATAGAACCGATTCAAGTGATCCTTTCTGCTTTTCAGCTTTGATTTGCTTCATCTTTGTATGAGAATACAACAGCATTTATGCTGTATCCAGCAAGAGGGATAGAAAAAAGTTTTTGCCCAGATTATTTTAGCATTTAATATTTTTCTTTCTTAAATAATCAAGAGCAAAAGACTATCCTGTGACACCAAAGCCTTTTCCATACTGGGGCTCTGTCTTTCAAATCTACAAAGAAAAGGCACATTGATCAGCACTCCATGGGATCTGTTTGCTAATGTCAGGCTGAGAATTCTGTCTAAAATGAAAATAATTGCAATGTATTATTTTCTCCAACGTAGTGAGTTCCCAGCTCGGAAATCCTCAGTTTTACCTGGCATTTAGGGTCCTATTGTGAATTTCATGCAAATGATCCTCAGTAGCTGTGCAGAACCTTGCTAATGTTATTTAGGCTTCTTGGAAGTGCAGGAGTCTGTCAGTACAGATGGCCTGCAGGTTGGAGACATAATCATCTCCACTTCCTGGTTTTCATGCATTAATGTAATGCTATTGCCTCTATTTTGCAGACACTGTAGAAATGGCTTTGTATGTAATGTAAAAAGCTTCAAATGTATAAAGAGAATTCTGGTTTCACCGAATTGTTTCATAATATATCATGAGACTGATTTTGATTACATTAGACATTTAATTTTGTAGCAGTCATTAATCTTTTAATTTAACAATTGTTGTATTTTTGATTTAATGTTTTTTTTGACAGTCATGGAGTTTTGAGGGAATGCATAAAGCCTGAAGCATTATGTTAAACACTCAGTCCCTTAAATAAGCTGGTGCATGTACCCAGCACAACACAGTGTCATGAAGAAATACTATTTGTATTAGGTTGGGGAGGGAGGGAGGGCTGTATGGGTGGCTTCTGTGAGAAGCTGCTAAAAGCTTCCCCCATGTCTGCTAGAGCCAATACCAGCTGCTCCAAGACAGACTTGCCACTGGCCAAGGCTGAGCCCATCAGTGATCATGGTAGTGCCTCTGTGATAATATATTTAAGAAGGGGGAAAGAAAAAAAACCT
Organism: Aegotheles bennettii; assembly: GCA_013398125.1. Classification (NCBI taxonomy): domain Eukaryota; kingdom Metazoa; phylum Chordata; class Aves; order Caprimulgiformes; family Aegothelidae; genus Aegotheles; species Aegotheles bennettii. The sequence goes on from VZRW01000374.1 coordinate 101,900, forward strand.
GCGCAATTGCAGCTGGAGAGAGGAGTAAGAATATGTGAGAAACAACTCTGCAAGCACCAAGAGCAGTGAAGAAGGAGGAGAGGAGGTACTCCAGGCACTGGAGCAGAGATTCCCCTACAGCCCATGGTGAAGAGCATGGTGAGGCAGGCTGTCACCCTGCAGCCCATGGAGGTCCATGGTGGAGCAGATATCCACCTGCAGATATCCACCAGTAGCTCATGGAGGACCCCATGCTTGAGCAGGTGGATGCCCAAAGGAGGCTGTTACCCTGTGGAAAGCCCACACTGAAACAAACTCCTGGCAGGACCTGCGGAGAGAGGAGCCCATGTTGGTGCAGGTTTGCTGGCAAGACTGGTGACCCTATGGGGGGCCCACACTGGAGCAGTCTGTTCCTGGAAGACTGCACCCTGTAAGAAAGGACCCATGCTGGAGCAATTCATGAAGAAGGGGTTATACTGGAGAAGTTCGTGGAGGACTTTCTCCCATGGGAGAGACCCCCCACACTGGAGTAGAGGAAGAGTGTGAGAAGTCCTCCCCCCTGAGGAGGAAGGAGCAGCAGAGACAAGGCGTGACGAACTGACCACAACACCCATTCCCCATTCTGCTGGGGGGAGGAGGTAGAGAAGTCAAGAGCAAAGTAATTTTAATTTGAGCCCAGGAAGAAGCAAGAGGTGGGGGGGGCGGAGTGGGAAGGGAAGGTGTTTTATGATTTGTGATCTCCCTGTCCTTATCCTGACCCACAAGCCTTTTGTAATAGTTTCTCTCCCCTGTCAAGCTGAGGAGTGGAGTGACAGAGCAGCTTGGTGGGCACCTGGCATCTAGCCAAGGAGATTAACCCACAACACTGTTTCAGCCTGTGTACCTGAATTGCTGCAGACATGTCTTTTTCTCTCTCTTCTGGAATTAGTTCCCCAAATTCTGCATTTTTTCCAGAGAAGTAACAATCCCAGTGGAATTTCTGTGCAGAGCTCGGCTAAAGGGGAGCAGGTCCAGAGGAGATGTACACAAACCTCTAGCTCCATAACAGTCCCATGCACACACACATCCACAGGACAGGCTGGGTGCTTTAAGAGTCATGCTTTTGGGAAATATCTGACTTAAAAATTGTGTTCAGCCTGGTTACTGGGTACCTGTGCAGTCATTCAAACAATCCCAGAGTATAGCTGCCTGGACTCCCTAGGGTGCATGAATAAAGTTCCTGCACAGTGAGCCAACTTGCTGGGCAAACAGCTATTTCCATGGGCTGGATGCCACAGACCTGGCACAGCAATGGGTCAGCAGCACGAGTGGTAGTTAAGCCTGGATCTCAACAAGGCATAGCAAAATGTCTGTCAGGACCAGAGCCAAGCAGGTATCTCTGCCTCCAGAAGCAGAGTGTGATGCAGCTGCCTGGCAGACATACAGTCACATGTGCAGAACTGAGGAGAACACCATGGCAGGAAACCTCAAAGTTCTTCATTAAAAAAACCAACACAAAACAAACAAACAAAGCCAAAACAACACAACAAAAAACCAAACAAAAGTTATATAAAGATAGCACAAACAGCAGAAGACAGTGCATGAGAAAGAAAGGAGCAATAAATTTGGACTCCGTGAGAGCTGAGGTGATCTGCAGGAATCTCATGCTGGGTAGAAAACTACTTGGTGAAGAGCAGAGGTGAGTATCATTTATCACCCAAAGGACACTTTCTGAGGTCCTACGTGTGAAGGAAGGTTGGTACATGTGAAGGGTCATACACATTCTGCCAACTAATTTCTGGGCTTCTTTCTCTCTTTTAGATGAAGAAAACCAAGATCTTTCTATAAACGACAAAGGCTCCACCTTCCCCTGCCTTCATGGAGGCTGTGTCAGCCACTTACAAATCTGTGAATTTATCAGTGATTGTCCTGCTAATGATCAGGAAGGAGTCAGATGTGGTGAGTATGTGAAATGACACTTTGTTGGAACCTTCATCCCATTAGAAGAAATAATTTAGAATGAAAAATAAGTTAAATTTATTCTACCTCTAGATTAATTCAATATTTTGCCTGCTGAATTAATTTAGCCTAATTGGATACCAAGATTCTCTTTGAAAATTCATCCTATATAGGATAAAATGGATTAGGGCTTTTTTGGTTTGGTATGTTTTTTTAAATATTGCAGCAAGGAGCTCAATGACCTGCCTTTCATAGTTGCTGCTACTTCAGAGAAAGACAAAACTTTATTTACAAGTCTGAAGCTGCTTGAGAAATTCCTACTGGACTCCAGGTCTGAATCTCCCTTCAATGGAAGGTGCTGATCATCTTTCTAGTGCCAGCCACTGACATGGTCATAAATGTGTCCCTCTGAGATCCCAGTTCAGAGTTGTTCTTGCACATCATGGCAGAGAAATCCCCTGACTCAGTATATGTGGCCTTAAGAAGGATCATTTAACTTTGTTGCAAGTACAGTGGCAGAGATCTAAAATAATCTGTTCCTTGGCCTTCCTTTAAGTGGACACAGAAAACTGTGATCCCTGCAATTTCATATGCAGCAAGGCCTTTACAAACATACGGCAGTGATTTACCCTTCTTCGGATTGTGGGAGCTGAAGTTTTGCACAGGACAGAACTGCAAAGTCACAAGTATCTCCAGAAGCAAAGTGTTGGCTTTCTGATGGTGACTCTGGAAATAAACAAATGAGACTTATTAATATTTTGGCATTGAAGAATTGTGTAGCAGAAGTTGGGTAGCTTAGACAACCACAATGAGTTTTGACTTTTGCTGATGATTGTGTTCTTCCGTAATTAAGTTTCTCCTATTTTCCTGCTTTTATCTTATTCTCCACTGTAGACGGTCTCCCAGAGGGCTCACATTGCTCATTTGAAGAGGGTCCATGTGGCTGGACACTGAATGAAACTGCAGCAACTCCTTGGTCTATTCAGGGCTTTACTGAAATGATTCAAGATGACTCATTTGTAGGGTCTACCTTGCAAGCCACTGGTGGTAGGTTCTTCATAATTCTCTCTCTCTCTCTCTGTGTATGTGTGTATGTATACAATAGCCTTGACCTTAGATTTTTAATTGGTTTAAAATTTTTAGCATCATTGGAAAATTAACTTTAGCATTGGTATTACCAATTACAACTTTAAAACTAGCTAAAATTAACTTTTGAACCTGATTCACAACTTTATATGAAACAAATTCTGCAGCAAATTTAGCATGAAAATATCAGAGACTGGGATTCTCCTTCACCTTAAAAATACATATATAATTAATTCTCTTTTCTCTATATATAATTCTTCCCTCCTTATTCCTCCTATGAGTTACGCAATTACAGGGTACTTCAGCAGCAACATGATAGCTGCTGCATCACAAAGTGAAAATTGCCCAACAGAACAAGGTAGCTTGTAGAAACAAATCTTTTGGAGATCCTTGCCAGATTCAGCCAGTGGGTTAGGAAGCTCATGTCCCAAGACCAAGTGATCATACACATTCTGTGCCATAAAACACCACAATAAAGAAAGAGTCAGATAATTCCTAGAACTGTCAGGTCCCTAAATAAGGAGAGAGACCAGACCCTCATATGCTCAGGTTGAAAGTCAGAAGTGTTAGCAGAGATTAGTCTTGCCTCACAGTTCCCTGTCAAAATGAAACTTATCCATATGAATGTCTCTTGAGAGATTCTATAACGTGTCCCTGGGAACAAAGCCTACAGATAAGCTCTCCCAGCCTAGTGTTTTGTCTCAGCAAGAGTCATTGATGCTGATGGTGTAAGAACTAGAGCTGATCAGGACTTCACTGCAGGTTGGTGTGAGCCCCTGTATGGGAAGATACTTGAGTAGTGCCTGAGGTTTCTGCACTCATGTTTCAGTAAAGGTTTTGGGGTGTTGACTTTGTACTGCTGAATCTACCAGAGTGCTTATTATATCCTCACTAATAGATTTGCTCTCAAGCCATGCTTGTCATCTTACTTAAACTGTGATTCAACACAATGATGTTAAATCATTTCAGTAGAGGAAAAAAAAAGCAAAACATCATCTTGTCCTTTCTGATTCACTTTTCTGTTCACAGGACACTTCCTTTACCTGAGAGCAGACAGCAATCAGTCGAGTGGTATGGCCAAGGCTTACAGTAGCATCTTGCCAGCCAGTATTGCCACTGAAGACTACCAGGTATGCAATTCTGACTTAGCACCTTTGTGGAGTTAATCATCACACCGTAGGCACTGTTTACACAATTAGCCCATTCGCCTGTGCCTCTGCACACTCTGCAAACCACTGGAAAGCAGAAGAGTTGCCTATACCACCTAGATAGCTACTTGTTGAAAACTGTAAAGGAGACACAAGGTGTGCATACCCGGTAAGTGAAAGCAGGAGCTCCAAATCAACTCCTCAGTATGGAAAACTCCCCCTTCTAACTGTACCAACAATTCCTCTGAAGGGTACTGAGTACCTGAACTGTATGGGGTGACCTTGGTTTGTTGGAAAGGGAGCTGTCTGTCTGGGCTGTTGAGCCATTCTGTATACCTGCTGCTGAGACTTCTCTCCGCAAATTCAGCAATACTTTTTGTAGGAGTTAACAAACTTGACTCTTTCACTGATAACAGAAGTGTGAAATTAGTAGGCATTAGATTTTCCAGGAATAGATGAAGATAGTAGACTTCTGTTCACATTCTTCAGGGATTTCAAAAGGTATCCACATAACCTGCCTTCAATCCAAATCTGTTCAAATAAAGGAAGCTCCAAGGTGGTGAAATTAAAAATATGAAATAATATTGTACTTGTAACACTTAGGAAAATTAAGCTGCAAGTCTGAGCTGGAGTCCAGCCCTGCTAGAGAAAAACAGAAAGCTTAATTAGAGCTGGCAAAAATAATATAGTGCAAGTGCCAAAAATGTAACTCCAGCATTTATATTTATTTATTAGTCCAGGTCAAGTTTGCTGGGTAGTTCCAACCAAATAAAAAGTGCTTGGAGCTAGGTTAATAAAACAAGGAAGAGAAGAAACAGTAACTGTTGATTATGGTGTAAAGGTCACAGGAGATGTGGATCCATTCCTCTCCCCCACTGGCAAGGATTTAAATCCACATTTCAGGAGCAACTTCCTGTGGTTGTTCTTTGCAGTGCATGAGTATGTGTTCTCCCCTTCCCACTGGTGCTCTCTGTAACACAAAGAGCAACTGAGCACTCAAAGCAGTGATGGAAATAGCAGTTCTCTCTTGCTCTGTGGCAAAGTGGAAGTGGTTGCTCCAAAGAAAGAGGAATGAATCCTGCTTCAAAATATTCTTCAGACTGGTGATCAGATTGCTCACCTATCATATGGGTGCTATGGTCCAGACAGAGCAAGTATATAGATTGAGGTTTCCTGCCTCTAGAGACAGCCTAATTCCTCATTTCAAGGACATTTGGGGCAGGACAGCTCTCCTCTCAGTGTTTTTTATGCCCTATATAGTGCCTGTGTATAGGTTGAGCCATATCAGTGCAACTTATTAACTTGGGTGATTACAGTGGGAATCCTTAAAGGATTTAAACTGTGGTTCAAACCCTTTCACAGGAATCTTTAAGCTGGTGACAACACTGAAGAGGAATGTGGTTAGGATTGTTTTTCTGCAACAACCTAATTCTAGTGGAAGCATTTAGGGATAAAATATTTCTTGAGTTGAAGTCCGTGTTCTTCTGCTTTACTGCTTTTTATTCCTGAAGGATATAACAAAGAAACCAGTGCACTGTCACCCAGATGGTGTTTGAGGCCATGGATATTGTCATGAGTGGTTAGAGAACAGCTGCCCATCAGGAGTGTCAGTCAGGGCCCCTGCAGAGAAAATTCTGTGCTAGGAACAGTGGTGAGTCATATACAAGCAACAGAAGGGCCTTGGTGGTATGAGTGTTTAAACTGTTTGACCCAGCATCAAAGGTTTAGTGTCGCAGATCTCCAGAGAGGGGAAAAGTGAGTACCTTTCCGTTTTTATCACAGGGCGCCATTCTTTTTCTCTTCTTCCTCTATTACAGGTCCAATTCTCAGTGCATGTTTTTGGCAGCTACAATGGCACCATCTCCTTCTCTGTCAGGGAAGAGGTAAAGGGAGCTCCAATCATCTTGCCAATGTGGGAAAGGGCAGGGAGCTGGAGTGACCACTGGTTTCTCATCACCTTACCAATGCCAGTGCTTCAAAACCGGTAAGAGCTTCACCAGCAGCATCCAGAGTTATCCCTAGAGATTTAGTAAATTGTTACTGTCTCTGTTGTGAAGCATCACTTTTGTTCTTGCCTTCCTCCAGAGCCTTTTCTATTGAAAAAACTACAGGCATACTGCAATTCTATTTGCTGACGAAGTATTCTGTCATATGTGCATATCTTCGTGCATATACACAACTTAGCTCAGCACAAGCCCACGTTGTGTGTCTGCACTTCCATGCAGCCTCAAACAGTGCTTAAGTATTGGGAATAGCAAGTATCTGTACTAGAAACATTTTACCAATCCGAGAAAGCCAGTATACTCACAGTAGCAAAGTGCTCCCAATAGGGAAACAGCTATATTAGCACAGCTGCGCTTTGTACTCCTACAGTAAAAACAGCCATGTGAGTCAAACAAATGGTAAAACCACACTTTAGCCAATACAACTGTCTAGTGTAGGATCTGTATCAGCACAGCCTAGGCTACCGAGATCATTCATTGTCACATCACTGCTGCAACAATCTCAGGAAAAGACCATGGCCTGAATCAGCCTTGCACTAAAGTTTTCACAGTTTTAGATGTGAAACTAGAATCTGACATTGGTTTTCAAATTAAGTCAAATATTGAAGATTCAAAAAATCCCAACCCAGTCTAATTTTAATCAGGTATTTCTCCTCCCTCATGCAGTCATTCAGTCTCAAACCACGTAGCTGGAATTGGCAGCTGATTATTTTGCACAACACAAATGATTTTTAAATTGCTCCGATCTGGTTTTTGCATCTTCCTTAGGAAGGCCTGTTTCACTTTACACTTCAGACAGAAAAATCTGTCTTTACAGTGAATGTTATAAATGGAAAAAATATCTACCTAATATTTGTCTCAAAACTTCATGGATTAGAAGGGGTAAGGGGATTCCTTTTAAGTTCAAATATTCTCTGCATCTTTATATAAAGGTCTAAGGGATTTGGGTCTGAAAGTGATAGCAATTCAGACCCAAGAAGCAATAAAACTTGGAGATAATGTTATTCTACCCTCTCTCTAGTTTAATTTCATGATTACCTTTCATCTCAGCATTGTGATGTGTTCATCATACTCACCTCTGTTGTGAATGACTTTGGGATGGGATAGGATAAGTCAGCTCAGGTCATGTCTGCATGCTGGCAGTGTATTTAATATTCTTGTCTGACACAGGCTGGAGGCCTGTGGATTAGCATCTGTTTAGTTCTGCATATGTAAAGTATGACCAGTGAATTTGTCCAGAATGATTTTTTCCCCAGGCACTTTCATGTGGACAGCAGAATCGTAGGGGCTCATCAGAGGTATCTAAGACCTTCTGCCTCCTCTGATGTATGGTCACTTACGCTTGTCCTCTGAAGCCACAATTTCTGTATCAGCCCTCAGCTCTGAAGCAAAATGCATCTTCTGCGGCAGGAGGGAACGGATAGCAAGAGGCTTTAGGGAGCACTAGTGAACACTGCATGAAAAAAATTGGTGTTCAAATACTGTAATGTTTGAAAGAACTGAACACTTAAACAAAATTAAAGCAGTAGGTAGGTGATGTATGCATGTATTATGACAGTCTGTTTCAAGTAGCTCTATCTTGTTTCACTTAATGTAACCTTTTAGTATGCCATTTTCAAACAAATATAGAACTGATGTGACACAACAGTGACAATCACTGTTGGTGAGACTGGAACTGTTCAATCTAGCAAGCAGATCTGTGCTACCTGAGCTAGCCAAGTGGCTAACAGAAGTAATAAATCATCATTTGCTGCACTGATCTATAACAGAAACAGAAGAAGGACACACTTTACTAGAAGGTGTAGCAGCTATTGTCCCCAAGTGAGGAAACCCTGGTCTTTGTGCTCATACGAGCTTCATCCCAGGCCTCTTGTCTTGTTCCTTACATGCTCTGATCCTTTCTGTCCCATCTCACCTGCTTCTGTGAGTATTCAGTGCCTTTTTTCCCTGTTTTCATATATTTGATCTCTCTTCCTTCTCATTCAAGCTCCCATTTGTGAATCTATTTTATCGGTCTCATGCTTCCAGTCGTAATTTCCCTCTCTGAACTCCTCCCTGGCTCTCTTCCAGCAGGTGTTATGCCTCTGTGTGTTGGGCTTTTTTAATAAGTTTTACTTTCTTCCCTGCACTTCCATTTCCTTCTCATCCTAGTTATATCTTGTATGCTTTTATTTTGATGATCCCAGACCTACAGTAAAGGTTTATTCCTAGTCTTTCTATTTGACTGGCCATTTGTTTCCCTCCATAGATCTCAGACCCAAATCCCCACATGCACCAAGCCCAAGATCCCCTGCTAGAAAGTTCCCAGAGAGCTCCCCAGCCCCTCCAAGATGCCAACTTGTTCACTCTGGATTCAGTTTAAGCAGCTTTTTTCTGCTATTTGGCCAGGATCTGCTGAAGAAAGAAGGGCTGGGGAAAAAAATGTATTCATTAATTTGGAAGGGCAATTCTCATTTCATGTAGCTGAAGCAAGATCTGACACACTTCATAACAGCACTGCCATGCAAAACACCATTTAGCCCCAGACATGAAGGTATCTAGGGAAGAGGAGACTGCAGGATTAAAAATAATTCTACCAGGCATTAAAGTGTTAAGGATTTAAAATTTTCAAGGACATTTGACTAAAATTTGTATAGATTCTCATTCAAATGGAAAAAAAGCTTCATCCTTGCCATGTGACTCTCTTCCTTACAAATTCAGATCCCACTTCCAATACCTGGTAGCACAGAGCACTTAAGAAGTTCTCAGCATTTTTGAGCATTGTCAAAACAGTCAATCCCTGCATTGCATCTTACTCAACAGTGGCAAAACATTTTGATTGCTAGGCAAGGCATACCAAATCACCCAAAACAGAAAAAATCAGCCTAAATTGGTTTAAAGTTGGCGACGTAGTAATAATTGTAAACAGAGGCGTATGGTAAACATTTCTGTATAATCTTAGTACAGTTTGATATAAATGTCCTTGAATTACTTTTCTGTGTATTTGTGGTGCTGGCAGCTTTCCTGCTAATGCAAACTCCAGCAATGTTGTGCTTAGGGAATTTTTTAGTACAGATGGATCATTTTCGCATATCCTGAATCTTCAGGAAACTCCTGTCCTCCTCTTGCTGTATGTAAAAGCTGTTTTTCCTTAGTCCTTTGAAGAGATGACAGCCAGTAGCAAAGTGGATGGGAGGGGACAGATCATGCAAGGAGAAGGGTTAAATATAAATTGCAACACACATAGTTGCTGTAGTGGGACATGAACAGCTTGATGGGGCCAGAAGTAGATAAACCTTAGTGGATAGAAGGAAGAGGCCATGGGGATATATAAGTAGTTTTTAGCAATATCTTCACAGAATGATAGAATGGTTTGGGTTGGAAAGGACCTTAAAGATCATCTAGTTCACACCCCCCTGCCATGGGCAGGGACACCTCCCACTAGACCAGGTTGCTCCAAGCCCCATCCAACCTGGCCTTGAACACTGCCAGGGAGGGGGCAGCCACAACTTCTCTGGGCAACTTGTGCCAGTGTCTCACCACCCTCACAGGAAAGAATTTCTTCCTAATATCTAATCTAAATCTACCCTCTTTCACTTTGAAACTGTTCCCCCATTTCCTATCACTCCATGCCCTTGTAAAAAGTCCCTCTCCAGCTTTCCTGTAGCCCCTCCAGGTACTGGAAGGCTGCTATGAGGTCTCCTTGGAGCCTTCTCTTCTCCAGGCTGAACAACCCCAACCCTCTCAACCTGTCTTCATAGGAGAGGTGCTCCAATCTTCAGATCATTTTTGTGGTCCTCCTCTGGACTCTCTCTAACAGTTCCATGTCCTTCTTACATTGGGAACTCCAGAACTGGACACAGAACTCCAGGTGGGGTCTCACCTGAGTGGAGTAGAGGGGAAAAACTGGCTCCCTCGACCTGCTCATCACACTTCTTTTGATACAGCCCAGGATACCATTGGCTTTGTGGGCTGCAAGCTCACACTGATGGCTCATGTTGAGATTTTCATTAACCAACATCCCCCAAGTCCTTCTTCTCAGGGTTGTTCTCAATCCATTCTCTGCCCAGACTGTATTTGTGCATGAGATTGCCCCTACCCAGGTGCAGGATCTTGCACTTGGCCTGGTTGAACTTCATGCAGTTTGCAGGGGCAAACATCTCAAGCTTGTCAAGGTCCCTCTGGATCGCATCCTTTCCCTCCTGCATGTCAACTGTATAACAGAGCATGGTGTTGCTGGCAAACTTTCTGAGGGTGCACTTGATCCCACTGTCCATGTCACAGACAAAGATGTTAAACAACACCCATCCCAGTACTGACCCCTGAGGAATGCTACTCGTCACTTGATCTCCACACTGAACCATTGACAGCAGCTCTTTGAGTGTGATCATCCAGCTGGTTCCTTATCCACGAAGTGGTTCATCTGTCAAGTCCATGTCTCTCCAATTTAGAGACAAGGATGTTGTTCTGGACAGTGTCAAATGCTTGACATGGGTCCAGGTAAATGACATCAGTTGCTCTTCCCTTATCCACGAATGTGGTAACCTCATCATAGAAGGCCACCAAATTTGTTAGGCAGGATCTGCCCTTTGTGAAGCCATGATGGCTGTCACCAGTAGTCTCCTTATTTTCTATGTGCTTTAGCATAATTTCCACAAGGATCTGCTCCATGATCTGCCAGGCACAGAGGTGAGGCTGACTGGCCTGTAGTTCCCCAGCTCATCTTTTTTTCCCCCTTTGTCTCGGTTTTTATGGGCTAGGGTGAGCCACGGCTCAGAGACAGAGTTTGCTCTTCTCCTTACCTCTTTCTCCCCCCCCTCTCGGAAAATGGAGGAGAGAATAAGGAAAGAAAAAAAAAACAAACTGGTTGGAATTAAAGAAAACTATACAAATTTAATAAAACAGAGGAAAGGGGATAACAAGTAGGGGAAAGGGAAAAGAATAAAATATATACAAAATATATATACAAAACCCGAAAATCCCGAAATCAGAGATTCCGAAAAGAGTCCTCAGCTGCGGAAAACCGATGGAAGTTCAAAGCATTCCTCAGATGCTTTCGAACACTCTGTGCATGAAAAAAAANCATGAAAAAAAAACTCGGCGAAGTTGATACAGGAGACAGAGGCCTGTCCCTTTCTCTCCCCCCCCCTTCGCCGTTTTCACCGGGAGCTCAGAAAAGGAGCAGACGAACAGGATGAGCAGGAAATCGAAGAGAGAGATCGAAAAAGGAGAGCAGCTTCCTGGTTCCTTTGGCTTTTCTCAGGTCGGCAGAGATTTGGTCATGGAATACCCATGTTCCTTTTCGGAAAGGGTCCTTACAAAGGACAAAAAACTTCAAACCACAACACCCTTTTTAAAAATGGGGGCTATGTTTCCTGTAGAGTTTGAACAGAGCGCTAACTGATTGTTGGTTGATAGGGCAGCCCCACTGATCGTTGCACTCCCAGGTGATAATTGTTTTGTACTAATAAGGTTGATTACTTAACAAGGCTAAGGACTTTAAAAGGCAGGGCTGGGGGGACTACAAGGCCTCAGTGCCTGAGCACTGGAAGAGAGGGCAGTACATGCTCTGTGTAGTGGATGTTGAAGACTGTTGGAACTACAGGACATCAAGTGCTGGAAGTGCGGTTGGCTCCGCGGGCCCCGCGCTCCGGGGTGGCTTGCTGCCGGATTGGTGCTGTATCACCTGTCCTTGCCTGGATCCCCAACAGTTTCCCCTTTTTCTGTCACTGGAAACTTCACTGGACTGCCACAATTTCTCAAATATGATAGATAGTGGCTTAGCAACTTCATCCACTACTTCCCTTAGGACCTGTGGATGTATCTCATCAGGTCCAATGGACTTGTGCACCTTCAGATTCCTTAGATGGTCTTGAAAATGTTCTATCTCTACCATGGGTGGTTCTTCATTCTCCCAGTCCCTGCCTTTACCTTCTGTGACTTGAGTGGTGTGGCTTGAGCACTTGCCAGAGAAGACTGAGGCAAAAAAGTCATTGAGTACCTCAGCCTTTTCCATATCCTGGGTAACCAGGTCTCCCATTTCCTTCTGGAGAAGTCCCACCTTTTTCCTAGTCTTCCTTTTATCGCCAACGTACCTATAGAACCTCTTCTTGTTGCCTTTGGTCTCCCTAGTCAGATTTAATTCTAAAAGGGCTTTAGCTTTCCTAATCTGATCCCTGGCAACTCAGATGATTTCTCTGTATTTCTCCCAGGCTCTCTGTCCTTGCTTCCACCCTCTGTAGGCTTCCTTCAATGAATTTATTTCTTAAGAGAGAAGGAAGACAAACTACACAGTTTGGCATCTAGCTACTTGGAAAACTGCTTCTGGTGATCAGCTGGAAAATTCCCTCACTTGGTTCACACACGTGGGGGAAAAGGCTGCTACAGAAGAAAATCAAAATGCAGAAGACCAGACATCAGAGAGCTGGAAAGTGTAATATGCTGGAGTCTGCAAAATGAGCAAGCTCAATGAGCAGAAACACTGGAAACCCCTCTGGCTAACAGCACAGAGTTCAGAAGGCAAATTTCTCCCCTTTTTCTGAAGTTATGAGGAAGGGGAGGCATACAGAACCCAGAGTGTATGAGATGTCTGTTCTCATGCACTGGGGGAGGGGGGTCATTCTCCAGGCTCCCACTTGCACTCAGCTGGAGCAGAAATCTACCTTGTAGAGCAGTGCCATGGACCCTCTCCTGCTGTCACTCCATGGACCAGATACAGTAGATTGACCTGACCAAGGGTATACTGCTATGTGGATTCCTTAAGTAAGGGACATGCTCTGGGGCTGTATCTGTGGCTGGGAGTCCTAGAAGTGCCCTAGTCCTGGGCTCAGGGTGCTGTGACTTTCTCTTTCATCAAATGGCTGAGAGAATTACTGTCTTGTGTCAATGGACTTATGTACAAGGTCTGAAAATGCAAGAGTGTTGCTAAACCTGCTAACACCAAGGCAAGTTTCTGTAGGAAGGGAATCTAATGGCAAATTTCTCAGCTAAGAGAATGGTCATTCAAGAGATCCTGGATTTGCATTTGCTGCAGCAGCACTTATTCCTAGAAAGCTCAGATCTTGTAGGTGTGAATGCTATCATTTAAGCACAAGGAGCCATTCTTGAGTTAAGGTAAAAGCAGCTTATCCCTGAAGATTTTGATGCAGCTATGTAATGTTATATTAACTGTGGATATGGACCAACATTTGTCTGGTGGGTGGAATACGCGAACACACTTTATTGCCACCAATTTGGGACAAGTGTGTTCCTAGGCTGAATGATTAATGTGTTAGGCAGGTCAGTGCTTGATCTCTCATAAATCATCATTGAGCTTCACCAGTGACAGCAGTAGAGGTCTTCTCCATATGCTTTTAATAAGCTCTAAGTGGATGGGACATCAGGCATCTGTTTATTTCTGAAATTTCATGAAATACAATTCAGTCTTATCCATTAGAAGGAGATCCTTCAGACCATTTTCTTTCTTCCTTGTGAATTCAGAATGCGGAAATGCACATGGGACATGAGACCTTCTAGATAAGTAATTAAACACCTGGTGATGGTGGAAAACGAACACTTCAGGGAGTTGTGGCTGAGATTTAAAATGTCCTGACCTTCAGCTAAAATAAAGTCATGTCACCTTGTTGAGTTACATTGTCTGAGGATCAAGCCCAAGATTCCTGTTGATTTGGATATTGTTCTTCAGGTTTTATTCTGGCTATCTCTTTGGCGATGGAAGGAGGGAGATTCTCTATAGCTATTAATGCGGGACAGTAGCATGTGTTTTTACATGTGTGTGCAGGGGAAGTAGGGCTTTCATTCTTGTCCCCCGTGAAATGTGGCATTATATGAATGTCGGCTGGTCCTTACTAACCGTTGAGGTGCGGATAAGATTTTTAGCACATGCCAGCAGGACTTGTCTAGAGAAAACATTTTAAATAGTGATGAGCACGATTCAATGGTAATGGAACGTTGCATTTTTAGTTTTTTGTTTGTTGTTTTTTTTTTTCCCTGCCACTTTGTCTATCTACTCTAAAACTTTTGTCTTATTGCAAAGGTTTCAACTGCAATTCCTGGCAACCTGGGGCTGGAATTCCCAAGCTGACATTGCTGTCGACAATATTACATTTGGATTGGACTGCTTCACTGACGGTGAGCCACAAATGTTGCAGAATCCCTTGAAGAATTTGGGTAGTGTAATAAACATCCCACAGGTCCAGGACACACAATCTCTGTTCTCCCCACAGAGTGCACGTGGATCATTTGTGTTAGTTTTTACAAAACAATGCCATTTTACTGAAGATGGCAAGTGGAGGCAATTTTACAATGTGTCAGAGTCTCCTAGTGCTCTTTTTTTCTAATCTGGGATATCCTGTGTCACATAGTTGAGACCTGTCTGTGTGACTCGGCAAGAAACACTGGACTTATTTCTTAGCCCCTAAGTGGAAGGATTACATCACACTCTTCTCCAGCAGTCCCTGCTGACCTGTGCACCCTGGCAATTGATAGCTGAAGGTAATTTGTTGAAATCAAAGGGGAAAGTCACCATACCTTAGTAGAGGAAAGGAAGAAAATGAAGGAATAAAGTGACTCTTTGACAGTAAAATTTAGATTATTGCAACAAGTTTGTTTTACTCTGCCAGGAGATGCAGCAACTGTCACTGCCAGATACATAACAGACATCCTTTGCTTTGCTTCACTTCAGTACTGTGAACACTTCTGACAACAATGTACTCCACTGAAAAACGGAGCCAGTGCTACCCTCTGAAACTTGTTAGCAAGAGTTAGGTTTTCTTAGCAGACAAGTGGAAAGAGGTTGGATACTTGAACCATTTGCAAATATTAGAAACTGGAGGTTCCTTGACAGTAATGTCATTTATTCACTCCAGCTCCTTAAGACCCCCAGGTCCCAAATCCTTCGTGACCTCCATGCTAGCACTTTGTTTTGAAATTTTTTGAGGAAACTGAAGGGAGTGATTCCAGCTGCTCTTGTGCCAGCTGATGTGCACCCAATTGCTGGAGTTTACTGCCTTCCTGGGTGCAAATACAGCCTCTGGTTTACCTCCAGACATTTTGGTGGCTCTTTGGCAAATAGGTGGGGCATAAATGCCACTGCAAGCAATGTTGTCAGAACTTGTCTGTTAGACCACGCAAGTTACTCCTCATGTTCAGTTGGTATAAAGCACACTGATGTCCAGGAGCAGCTGGCATTTACCCCATCTGAAGGTGTGACCCAGAAATGTGTGGCTCATGCAGAAGAAAGACATCAGGAAGGAAATGTTTCTCGGAAGCCTTGCGTTTGCCACTATTCCTTGAATCTTCTTTGCGAATTGACGTTTTCTCGCCTCTGAAAGCAACCCCCTTGCATTTGTCTTCTCATTACTTTAATTCAGTTAGGTTGCAGAGAAGCCCAGCAGCTCTTCTGTGTTTTCAGTAATGAAATTATTCCCCCTGGCAAGGAGAGGTTTCAGATGTCAGAGACGGAGACAATGAAGATACAAGCCGTGAATTCTTAGCATGAGGGCAGCAGAAAGGATGTATGGCAGGAAGGAAGAATTTGCTGCTTGCTCGGATGTAAATATTATTTTCTCCATCTATTTCAATCCTGTAGTTCAATTGCTTTACCAAACCCCATTCAGACCCTGAACACAGTCTGCAAGCTGGGAAAGAAGGTGAGGTTTTCTATATACCTCATAATCAAGAGGAAAGACTCAGTAAGATTTAGAAGGAAAACGAGTGGGTAATGAGGGCAGCTCAAGGGACATTAATAAGACAAAAACTCAAGAGACCATTCTTTGGATGACAGCTCCTGGTGAATGGTGGGGGTGGTTCAAGCCTCATCACTGCCTCATTTTGCTAATTTAAGAAGGTGTTGACTAGAAGTGCAATAGATCAGCCAGTGGGATGGTATAGGGGGAAGTGGGAAGCTGGCATGGCTTCCTCATTCTCTGTCCCACTCCAGGACAAGCTGGAGAGGGTTCCAGGAATACTCCAACCTGCATCAGTAAGATCTCTGAGAAGACCATGCACACTTTGAGGATCCTGTGGGGCACCTTACTCTGATTAGTCCTGGCCACTGTGCCACTATATCTTTTTTTCATTACAGTCCCAGAGACAGAGACGTAGGAGTGAGTTGCTTGAGCTCTTTGTTTGCAGGAGATGCCCTGTCTTTCTCTTTCATGTTTCCCTCTGTCTCTTTTCAGCGTGGAAACCAACAACACTAGCTAAATCCTGAAAAAAGGAGTCCTGTGATCTTCATATTTTTCTGATATAGATACACCTTAATACGAATTAAGTCTTTTTCCCTTCTGTTCACTTACAGTCAAGATGCTGGCTGTTAGTGGAAGCTAAAATAGACTGGAGCACCAGCCCCTGGATCCCAGGGCTACACCATGTTTGTAGAAAATGTCACATTACAAAATGCCACCTTACAAATTCATGTCTGACAGTGCATAAAATTTCAGCCTTCGACTGATATTAGCAGTTCATGTGGACAGGGTGATGCTCAGCCTGTATCACAGCTTGTCTGATGCTGAGCACGGAGGAGACAGAAACTTTCTTTCGGCACATGAGGGTTTGAGACTGCTTGGAGAAAGAAAGATTGTTTGGAAATAAGGCACTGCCTTAGGATACTCAGTTGAGATGTTGCAAAAAAACCCATGCAGACACACAGACCAACTCTCTATTTCAGAGAATGATTTACATTCCTTCACGCTGGCAAACATATGTCTCTAAGTATCTGAAACTGTTGTGACCTTTTGTATTTGTAATTCAGTACAGGCCTTGGGAGACCAAGCATATTTTCTGGCCATGCATTGTATTTTCATTTGGTTTTCCTTTTTGTCTTTGATCCAGTTCATTTGTTTGGGGTTAATTTCATCTTTTGGTGACTTGACAACTTCATCCATTGAAGTTCTCTATTTCAGTATGAACAGAATGTGTCAACACAAAGCTCCCTTTTACCTCCATCTATCAATGTGCTTTCAGTCAGACCTAGGGAGAACATTCTCGGGAGTAAAAGCTCAGCAAGGTCTCCATGCTTCAATTAGTTATTTGGCCTTTCTGACACAGCTAACAAGGGTGTTAATTATTGCCATTTAGAGCAGTAGCTTTGTGGCAGAGATAATTGTCCAGCTGGAACTGAGTGAGTCTCTTTTGAATAGAGCATCAAACAGATGTTAGAGTCTCACAACTGGAACAAATTGAAATATTTTCAACTGATGAAAAATGTTCAGTATTAAATTAACTGAGGGCTTATTAATGGGAGGAAGCCTCTCCTTTTTCTTATAGAGATTTTCCAATCAAAGATCTGCATAAAAATGGGCAATTTAACTATTGAAACAGGATGCTTGCAGATTATAAGGCAAGGGTTCAGTTATTACTTTTTCCTGTTGTTAGGCAGCTTTGGTTGTGTGGTGTTCTCAATGCATTCAGATGCTTTAGATCAGCGCTTTGCTTTGAAGTCCCTCCTCTCTGAGAAAGGGCTGAATTTTAAAAGCCTGTTTTGCTGGTCAGAAATGCAGCATTTTGATCTGTGTTTTTCAAAAAGGTTTGTCCAAAGATTTATGGCTTGTGTCAAGAGTATGCTGCTGTTTCTTAACTGTGCATGTTAGTGAGACGTAATTGTATTTAGTATTCTATTCTCTAAGCAAGGTCTGAGGTGCTCAGGATTGGTTGTGGAGAGGGGACTGATCTGTTTGGCTGGTGTACTTACCATGGTGCCATTCAGAATCAAAGTTGATAATTTTTGCTATCACTGTCCTTTACACCTTCACTCAATTTACCTGTCCAGAACTGTCACTTGGCCCTTTGACAAGTAGAGCATCAATGCTTGGTATCTGTTCTCTCACACTATACTTTCCCTAAAGTCTCTTGTAATCACAGCCAGTGCAATTTACTGGCCAATGAGCTTATCCTGCAGGTGAGCCCTCATGGGAGAACATCGAGAGTTTGTGTTCATGTGAAGGCCCACTGACTTCAGCGCAGCTATGAATAGGTAACCCAAGACATGGGCTGAAAAGAATAATAAAAAAATTATGGTCACTTAAAACACCTTTTCTGCCCAAGGTATTTACTTATTTTAATCTACTGGCTGTACTCAGTTCATTCATGTGATCTTTAAATTTTCCATCTCTCTTTTTTACCATTCTCCTGTCTCTCTCATCCATTCTACAAACTGTTACAGGAAGAAAACCAAATCATTTTGGTGGGAAGCACCAGTACCCACAGGAGATTAGTATTCTGGATGAGCATCTTCTGAACCCCCTGGAAGAGCCCTCCCTCCCAGGTACATGATCCAGTACTGAAATCCTGTCTCTTGGCTATGAAAGGTGTCTCCCTTCCCCACTTCTGTGTGTGATCTGCTTGCCCTGTAGCAACAGGGCAATTAACTGTAATAAATCCCAAAGATGTGGAGACCATGTCAGGTAGTATCTGGCTACAGGGCAGCGGTTTGCTGGAGCCCAACTCACTACTCCTTAAATAGCAGGACCTCTTTAAAGAAAAGTAGAATCTTTAAGTAAAAGCAGAAGCTGCATGGCTCAAATTAGAAGTGCACAAAAGTCATCTCAGGAATGAAAGGTGTAGACCAGTATAGAAAGCTGGGGTTAGAAAGAGATTTACTGGGACTTGGTGAGCAGTGAATCTGAACCTAATGAGTGGAGAATAGGGTTGTAAAGATCCAGGAAGGGGAACTAAGTAAGGATCTGGAAACCCACAGAGGAAAAAAAAATGGGTGAACAACTATGAGAACAGGGGACACTGGGGACCAGTTTACTGATAATGGTACAGACTGCCACTCTGGAGGACAGACAACAACTGTATGGGTGAGAAGAGCTTATCTAAAGCAGGGCCTGAAGAGGGGAGGTTGTGCTTGAGGCTACTTTGCCACAAATACCTGTGTGTGACTACACCACCTTCTTAAGACTGTGTCTGCCTGAAATGTGACAATCTGTACTGCTGTCAGTTGCGGTTAACTCAAGAAGCAGAGATTCCTGTAATGTAGCTAAGACTCTTACCCAAATGATCCATCTGCATGTTTGCAGGATGAAATCTCTTGGGGATAGTTTTGCTTGCCTTTTCCAAACAAGATTAGAATTTCTCTTTTAAAGGTTTGTGATTTTTTACTTCTATTTTAATCATTCAGTTCTTACACATTTCTACTTTTGACTCTGGTCCTTGTGCATGTACTGCATCATACAGTTTTTAGATACATTATTGAATAGTTTTATTCTTGGGCCTTGTGTCATTCACTCAACAAGATGGATATGTTTGAGTCTTGGACAAGGGTTGTGAAATGGAGGAGATGGTTATCTGCTGCATTGTTGCAGAAACAAAAGAATAATGCTTAATGAGAGACAGAAAAAATTTGCTTGGAGGAAAAGGGCCCCTACTGATAGTAGCAAGAGGTTGTCCTCCTGACTGTTGCTGCTCCCACAAGGCTCTTGTGCAAGCCTGAGACAAGTCACTTAAAACTTTCACCACATTTTATAGATGATCACTAGTTGTAATGACAGATATTTTCAATCTTTATTAATGTATATATGTTTCAATTCTCACCTGGAAAGTTGAATAATATCTCCTTGGTTCATACTGATGCTGAGAAATTTGATAATGTCTGAGAAACACTTGGGTAAACCCCTTCTCAGAAGCCCTGTCCTGCCCTCAATTGATGGGATTTATCTGCAGTCCATGATTTATTAAATAGTGTGCAAGAAATAAGATGAGAGGGGAAAAAAAGCCAACAGTGACTATATACAGAGTAGTAGTTGTGCTGTGACTAGAATAAAGTTGGGAAAATGTAAGTATTCTATGATCATAAGGGTGGTGTCTTAGTGGATTGTATTACGGGGGAGCTGCATTAAAGTTGAACAGAGAAATTTGACTTTGGCATGTAGTGGCTTTCAAGTCCTCAACATTGTAAATGCACATTTAAACATTTTTTGGTATGATTATACTAATAAGCATGTGATCAAATAGAGGTATTGAGTTTTAAAGCCCTGTAGATAACATGTACTGCTGCAACATGGTCTTTTTATTGATGTTTTTTTATATAAAAATAATTTATGTTCTTTATGAATAACGATCATGTGAATTTTATTATTGAAGGATCATTAAGGAAAGTTATCAACAGGAATAGTTGGTTGCTTCAATAACGCTTGCCGTTTGGTTCTATACAGGGTGTTTCAAAAAGATGGACCCATTTAAAGTGGACCTGCAGTTGAAGTTGGGTCCATCTTTTTGAAACCCCCTATAGTTCTGTGAGTTATTGCACGTGTCTGAGAAATAAAGGGAAGCTCACACATGCCCCAACTCTTGTTGTTTTTGGTCACAGGGGACACATCTGTTGTTCTCTGGTGGTTCACAACATGTGGTGCCAGTGGTCCACATGGGCCAACTCAAGCTCAGTGCGACAGTGCCTACAAGGACAGCAACGTGTCAGTGACTGTGGGGAAAGAGGGCAGACTTCGGGGAGTGCAGGTCTGGAGAGTGCCAGCCACTAACCGATACACGTGAGTATCAGTGTGTGCTGGAGAGGCAGCCACATTTAACTGCTTTTTGTTTGTGGAGTTTCAGCAAGCTTAAGTGCGGGGCCATCTGTACTGAGTGGGTGGAGGGGGCAGTGAAGTAAGAGAGAAATACGAGTGCTAACTGCACATCTGTGTGTGAGCTACTGTGAAGCATGGAAGGGTGAAGTGGTGACTTAGAAGAGATCAGAACAAGAGCGAGTGTGGACATTTGGTCAAGCAGAGTTGCTGCCATCATTTCAGCCCTGAAGCCTGGGTCTTCTAGATTTGGCTATACCAGCTCGAGCTATTTGCTTCTGAAGTGTCTGTCTCCAGTTCTCTGTTCTCTGGTGTAGAGTTGGTCTATCCTCTTGAGCAGCCTAGCTCAGGGGCCTCAGACAAAGAATAGGCATGAGATGCTGCAGCAGGGGAGCCTGCTCTGAAGCAATGCCTGCCTAGAAGTGCAGACTGGGGAGAATTTGCTCTGGGGATAAGAAGTGTGAGATTTGTCTCTTAACTGCTTACTTTTTCTTCCAGGATTTCTGCCTATGGAGCAGCTGGGGGGAAAGGAGCCAAAAACCACAATAAGAGGTCCCATGGGGTCTTCATCTCGGCCACCTTCCAGCTGGAGAAAGATGAGCTGCTGTACATCTTAGTGGGGCAGCAGGGGGAGGATGCCTGCCCTGGGGTGAGGGCTGCACAAGCACATGTGGGCAGAGGCTTTGCAGATATGATTTAGTGAGATTTCAGTGGGTGGCTTGGGATTTGGTGGTAGAAAGCCCAGAATACAGTCAGGAGGCCAATAAACCAAGTTAGAAATAATCTCAAAACAAATATAAAGAATTCTGAAAAGAAAAACTATCCCAAAATGCACAAACAAATATGAAACCCAAAGGAACTTTGCTTTAAGCTCCTAGTGGTTGAAATAAGTTCTTCATCAACTTGCTTCTGTTTATTTTAAGCAGGGAGCTAGAAGGTGAGAGTTGTGTGCTGCCTGTATTATTTTTCCACAGCCTAGATTTCTTTCTGTCTGCCAGGATTTCAGATAATTTACTATTATTTATGAATGCATCCAGCAGTACTGTGGCTGCACTGTGTTAGATACTCTCTTTTCTCTTTTCCTCACAGATAAACTGTGCAATTTTAGAATGCATACACTGTCCTTGTAGACATTCAAAGTCACCATTTACCTTGCCCAGAGCATATGATGCCTTACACAGATACTGCAAGAGATTCTAAAAACAGCCTTTCTTCACTTTAGGTAGCACAATAATAGAATCTATCTAAATAAAACCTGCATTTGTATATGCACAGTTCCCTCTCCAGTGCACTCTCCAGGCTTAGGTCATAATCTGCAAAGTTGGCCATTATTACACTTTGTGACTTGCGCTCCAAATTGCAAAGTATAACCCAGCACTAACTAGCTGCCTTTGGCAGATGTTATTGTAAAAAAGTATCCATTCATTTTTCCCCACTTCCAAAGCCCAACTTTCTTTGGCTTTTGAAATCCCAATGAATCTATATTTTGGTTAACTAATGTTAGTTTTCCTTTCTCTGAAGCAATTCCGCAGCTCCAAACCTTCATACTCTCACCTTAGATTTACCCCACTTGCTTTTCCCTGGTCCACATCTACCTTGTCAACCTTTATCCTTTTCTTTGAGTGAGATGGCACAGACAGTAAAACTCATGCCCAGCTTCTGGCCTGGTAGATATGTGACATGATCCACACAAGTAGGGATTTCACCTGCACTGAGACAGCATAGTGGTTTCTGCAGTCATTCAGACTTCATCATCTGAGTGAAGCTGGGCAGATTTACATTCATTGAAACTTGTGGAACTCAGTGTCACAAAAAAAAATAATTCTAAGACCAAACAATCTTTATTTTTTCTTATATTTAGGAATAGGAAGCTGGAACTCCAGATTTCTCTTCCAAGATGTGACAGTAGGTCACTCTTGACTATGTGCAGGTCACCTTTGCTTATGCATTTATGACCTTGAGAAATACCTAATGAATACAGTAGTAAGAACTTTCTGAGAATAATCCCATAATTCAACACATTTTCATGTTCTTGAGTATAAGAAGTTCTAAATATGCAAAATATTAATTATGCGATATCAATAATGAGTTAATGGCTTACTAATACGGTTGTCTTCTGTGAGCAATTGTATTTTCACTTACATGTGTAATGTGAGTTTGGAAATTAGAGGTAATAGAGAGATCTATCCCTTAGCCATTGGCCCTTATAGAGGAGTTCACTTTCCACAAAGATAAAATATTTACTGATTTTATATATGCCTGATATATGTCACAAATAATACAATATTATTATACTGAGATATACAGACAACTCTCAAACATTGGACTTTGCTGATATCTGAGTGCATTTTTTATCTCCTTTCAGGGCAATTCTGAAACCCAAAAGATCTGCTTGGGGGAGTCATCTCTCATTGAAGAAGATTACAAAAAAAAAAAGGAGCTGAAGGACTGGGCTGGAGGAGGTGGGGGTGGAGGAGGAGCAACTTACATCTTCAGAGTAAGTATTTCCCCTTTGCATCCTGCCTGAGCAGTGCCCAGCAGAGCTACTAGCTTTTACTGTCAATCATGGCATATGATACTCAGTTCTTAAAAAGAAGTGATGAAAAAGGAGTCTCCCTCTCTTCTCCCTCCCTTCCTTCCTACCCTTCTGTCTCTCTTTGTCTTTTTAATTTAATTTCTTTGTATCTTTTTATGTCCTTGATCATACTTGTCACTGTCACTAAGCTAGCTGAACTTGTTCCTCAGTCCTTGACAGCTTAGATCTGGGAATCACACCCAGGATCCCACTGTAATACTGGCTGCAGTCCTTAAAGAAAAATAAAAATCCCCAAACCTTGGTGTTCAGTTAAACAGTTACTTTTGTACACAGGAACACAATGCAGAACATTTTTGTAATGAACTTAGGAAATAATCAGTAGCATTCCCCTGGCCTTGGCCCACTCTTCTTTGGGATATTTTCATGTTTTTGTTGAATTTATGTGAGTTCACATATCCAAGGGATGTGAAGTTTTTCTGATGTTTGATGGGGGGTTTTCCAGCAGAAGGATGGGATTTTCGAACCTTTGCTCATCGCAGCAGGAGGAGGAGGAAAAGCCTACCTGAAGGCTCAGGATAGCTCCCTGGATGACATAGCCCTGGAGCAATTTGAGAACAGCACTGCAGTACCTGGAGTCAGTGGGAGGACTGGAGCAGCAGGTGAGACACTAAAGTCACACAAGGTCTATATCAGATGGCTGAACACACACATGTCCTGTAGGCATGAAGTGAGGGGCTTCTTTTTGATCTTTTGGAATTTTTCTGTGACAGTAGGTGATAGAAATGTGCTGGTAGCCTATAATAGATGTCCTCTTACATGGTGTGTCACCAGATAAGAGATATTGCATAGGACAGGTGATGAGTGCTCCAGCAGAAGCTATTTCATAGGAGGACTCCTTTCTCTTATGAAATGACTCAGAGAAAATGTCGTTTGAGGCATGGAGCACACTCCTCCACACTATAACAATGGCCTTTGAAGAGAATGCTTTTTTCCCTGTTACTCATCTGAAGCCCTAACAACAAGAATTATGGGAATTATACCAGAAATTGAAGCTTATTTACAATCTGTAACAGCCGTGACGAGAATCCATTTCTAAGAGACAAAAAAAACCCAGTGGTTCTCCATCTCCTATTGTAATAGCCCTGTAGATGGGCTGCTAGAGGGAGATGAGGAAATCCAGTTTATTTTTATTTCACTGGGGAACTCAGCATCTCACATGGCTGAAAGCCCTAACCAGTTATCCAAAACCAGAGTAGTTGGCTCCTTATTTCCCTAATGCCACTAGCAATTGATGCTAAGGTACTGGTTATGGAGCACGTACCACAGGTTGTGCATTAGATCTCCACTTTGTTACTATCCATGGCAACAAGGAGCTTGTCTGTATATTCTTTTAACCTTAAAGGAAGAGTTAACTTGAATTAAGAAATTAATAAGGGCCAATCTTTGCCTTTCTACAGTATCTCTCCTACTCTTCTCTGCTTGTGCTTCTCTCACCTGTTCTTGTTTTGTTTTCTCACTCTCTGACTAAAGGTGGAGGTGGTGGATGGCAAGATGAGAGTCTGCTTCCTCAGGCTGGGAAGTCCCTTTTGGAAGGTGGAGAAGGGGGTCAAGCTTGTCCCCAAGCACTAGCCAAGCTTCAGTGGGCCACCTCTGGTGGCTTTGGTGGGGGAGGAGGAGCTTGTACTTCTGGTGGAGGAGGCGGAGGCTACAGAGGTAAGTCTGTTAGAGAAATATCTAATTTTGTACCCTTCCCCGCATCTGCAGTTAAGGGCTAGAGCTCTGAGTGCAGAGGTACACTGCTGCAGAAGGTGATTCACAGGTACTTCAGGATAAACAGTATGAAACCCGCCCTACTCTCCACCATCTCTCTTTAATTGGGGAAATCAAGATTATAGAAGTGTTCCTACATGATTTAGTATTTAGAAGGTGTGCTGAGTCACCACTTCATTAGTTCCCAAGTTGCCCAGGGAAAATGTTCCTTTTTTTTTTTCTGTTTAAAGCAAATATATTTTTACCTTGCTGAACTGAGAAACCTACATTGGAGTAAGTCACTTCATTAACTTTGATACTGGTTGAGTCAAATGAGCATTTACCTATCAGTGCTGCATCTGGGATCATGCTGCAATCTTCCAGTGATATTAATATGTACATTAATATGTACAGATGATAAGAGCCAGGAATGAATGTAACACTTCAGAGGCATCACATTTTTTGCAGTGTGCAGCACTGATCAGCTAGGCATAATCTCCTTTCCCCAGGGGGGCATGCCTCTGATAATGATGACATCACAGCTGGTGGGCAGGATGGCATCTCTTTTGTGAGTCCCATTGGAGAGATCTTCTTGCATCCCCTGGCAGGTACAATATACTTAGTCTTCTTGGTTCTTTTTGTCCACCTTTTTCCTTCTTTCCCTCTATTTCCTCTTTCCTGCTCCCTCACCTCCTGTCTTTGCTTTTTATACATTTCATTCAGGCATATTTCACTCTGCAAGTCAGAACTTTAGACATTGTCATTTCTTTAAATATTTCCGTAGTGCTCTGGGACCTTTTTCTTCTCAATCTATAAGCCAAGAGAGACACCAGTCATTAGGTTCAACTACACATCCTCAGCCCCAGACATTTTCAGGTCAATCCACTTTGAGATCGCTGTTTGCTTGACGGACCCAATACCTTCTTCTCTCCTGGCCCCCATCAGGTTTCTGATGAGTCCACACTGTGTTGACTATCTGATCTCCTGCAGAGAAGGAGAGAAGTTGTAGGTGCCTGCTGGGTTTTGGTTTATGTTTTTTTCCTTACTGGAACAAGATGGGAAAAACTGAACTAAGCACACCTGTTGCATCTGTTTCCTTGTTCAGCCATGGAGACCCACGGTGAAGTGGAGGTTCAGATCTATCTTAACTGCAGCCACTGCCATTCAGACAACTGTAAGCGGGACCCTGATACCAACCTGCCAGTCTGCCAGTGTGAGATGGGAGCTGTGCTAGCCAATGACAACGTCACCTGCACTAGTAAGATGTGAAGTTTTAGCCTTGTTGAATAATGTCTGTATTCTTTGTTTCATCTCTCCTCCTGGCTTTTTTGGTTGCCGGTTCTCCAGGTTACAGGCAGTGGCTCCAGTGAACACAGTGTTATGAGAAATGTCAGTCAAACATACGACTAAAAATTCCTGATGTGCTTACCTTCCATGCTGAGCTGCATCTCTGTCACCATCTCCAGCATTGTTTGGATTAGGTAGAAGGTAAAATATCTGTAAAGAAACACCGTGTAAATCTTCTGAATGGGCACAGTGTATCAGATATTTAAGTGTAAATGCCTCTCTGGCATAACATACCACCTTCTGCTGAGTTACTTAAGCCACAAATTACTTCCTTCCGTAGCAGTTTCCCACTGTGCCTATTCAGCTGATGTCTGGTGTTCACTGTCATTTCCTGACACAGTCTCTTGGAACTCCAAAGCATCAAGACTGTAGAGTTTCAACTTGTGAGCAGTGATGTTACCCATTTAGAAAAAAAACTGAAGAATGAATAAGAAATCTGTGTTTTATCAATTAGTTTTTGATCTTCACAATGTATTTAAAATTATTTAGGTATTTTTTCAACCTCCAGGGCTGTAGAGGGATTTGCTGTTATTTTTATAAAATGGTCTGGCCATGATGTCCGTGTTGTTTTCTGAAATAGGAGCAACCTCCAGGGGATGGTTTACATCAACTCTGGTTGCTTTCTGACTAATGCACCTCTATTTTTCCTCCAGTGCCCCAGGGTCCTATCCCAGAGGGACACCTGCCTCTCCCACTCCTCCTAGCTGTGGTGGCTGTGATTGTGATGCTTGGAATGATTCTCACTTGTGGCAGCCTATCTATCAGTAAGAAATGCTTACTCCTTATCACCCTTTGACTTGGCTTTTCCCAGTTTAATTAGACAAAAGGAGACCACCTAATCACATGCCACTATTTTTAATACTTGGAGCCAGAGTGTTGTGGTCTCCTAAGTGGACCAGAGGGACAGGGAGAAAGAAGTAATAGGAAACATCATCACCCCACAGTTAGACACAAGCATAGTCCCAAAGGGTAAGGACTGCTCTGTCCTGGTACATACTTCAGAGAAAAGAGCTTGGAAAACCCTCTTATGGCAGACTTTTCTTCAGCAGCCACTGCTATATAGGCTGAAGTCACAGTCTAGAATTAAACATGTAACTTGTTCAAGGAGACAGTATGCTTTTGGGGACTCAATGCCAGCAAGGTATCTTGTGGAGCACCCTTTTCTCTACCAATGCACAAAGAAGCAGAGGAAACCTAGGTTCCTCCCAGGTGATTAGGACTCTACAGGAGTAAGACTGCAGATCCAGTATTAAATAACTACAGAGCATAGAGAAGACTGTGATACTGGCAAACTAAAGATGCTTCTTGGGCATTTATAATTATGGAGTAGGTTTCTTTCTGTTCTCTGTGGCCATATTTTCTCTCCAGATGTTGAACCTATTTGTGCATTTTTGTTTGCCACCCCACCTACAGTTTATCACCTTAAGAAGCAGCAGCTGGAAGGAGCCAGAGCACGACTGCAGAGCCCAGAATATAAACTGAGCAAACTCCGCACATCAGCCATCATGACGGATTACAACCCCAACTACTGCTTTGCAGGGAAGGCTGCCACACTGAGCGAGCTGAAGGAGATCCCACGGAAGAACATCTCTCTGCTTCGGTAAGGCTTGCTGCAGTGGCTGCTCTCTGGCACAGGAGAGGAAAGGCAGCCTGAACCAAAGGTAGAGGTAGGGCTCACATGCTTGTTTTACTCATCATCAAGTATTCAGGATAAGAATACAAGGGCCACCTGTCTGACTAGCTAGAAAGCACCTAGTCCAAGCCAGCCAAAATACAATAGATGTGACACTATGTTCTCCAAGATATTTTGATTCCATAAAGTTCTCAAGCAGAAGTTCATGAGTCTCCTGTTCCATGTTCCCACACATGGCATAAGGTGTTTCACCTCTGTGATGTCCTGGATAGATCTATAGCAGTATTTCTTTTTCAGCATTTCCTGTCACAAGGAAATGATGTGACCTGGCGAGATGCATCCCAGAGTTCTGAGGAAATTGGCTGATGTAGTGGCCAAGCCACTTGCTATGATATTAGAAAAATCATGGCAGTCAGATGAAGTTCCTGGTGACTGGAAGAAAGGGAACATTACATCTGTTTTTAAAAAGGGGAATAAAGACAACCCCAGGAACTACCAATGTGTCAGCATCACTTCTCTGCCTGAGAAGATCGTGGAACAGATCCTCCTTGAAGCTATGCTAAGGCACATGGAGGATAGGGAGGTGATCTGAGACAGTCAGCACGGCTTCACCAAGGGCAAGTCCTGCCTGACCATCCTAGTGACCTTATATGATGAAGTTACTACATCAGTGGACAGAAGGAAGGCTACAGATGTCATCTATCTGGACTTCTGTAAGACCTTTGACACAGTTCCCCACAACATCCTTCTCTTTAAAATAGAAAGATATGGATTTGATGGGTGGACTGTTTGGTGGGTGAGGAATTGGTTAGATAGGAACATCCAGAGGGTAGTGGTCAATGGCTCAATGTCTTGATGGGCACCAGTAACGAGTGGTGTCCCCCAGGGGTCTATACTGGGGCCAGTACTGTTCAACCTCTTCATCAGTGACATAGACATAGACATAGACAGTGAGTCGAGTGCACCTTCAGCAAGTTTGCGGATGACACCAAGCTGAGTGGTGCAGTTGACACACCAGAAGGATGGGATGCCATCCAGAAGGACCTAGACAAGCTCAAGAAGCAGGTCCGGGGGAAAATCATGAGGTTCAACAAGGAGAAGTGCAAAGTCCTGCACCTAGGTCAAGGCAACCCTCGGTATCAATGCTGACTGGGTGCTGCTGATTAAAGGAGTGGAACATCTCCCTTATGAGGAAAGGGTGAGGAAGCTGGGTCTCTTTAGCTTGGAGAAAAGGAAACTGAGGGGTGACCTCATCCATGTTTACAAATATGTAAAGGGTGAGGGTCAGGACGATGGAGCCAAGCTTTTTACAGTGATGACCAATGACAGGATAAGGGGCAATGGTTGCAAACTGGAGCACAGGAGGTTCCATGTGAATATCAGGAAAAAACTTTTTCACTGTGAGAGTGACAGAGCACTGGAACAGGCTGCCCAGAGAGGTTGTGGAGTCTCTTTCACTGGAGACATTCAAACCCCGCCTGGATGCGTTCCTGTGTGATGGACTCTAGGTGACCCTGCTCTGGCAGGGGGGTTGGACTAGATGATCTTTCGAGGTCCCTTCCAACCCCTAGAATTCTGTGATTCTGGGGGATCAAGGGATTGAAAGCAGCCCTTCTGAGAATGACTTGGGGGTACTGGTAGATGAAAGGCTGGACATGAGCTGACAATGTGTTCTTGCAGCCCAGAAGGCCAAATATATCCTGGGCTGCATCAGAAGAGGCATGGCCAGCAGGTCGAGGGAGGTGATTCTGCATCTCTACTCTGCTCTGATAAGACCCCTGCTGGAGTACTGCGTCCAGCTTTGGAGCCCTCAGCATAAGAAGAACATGGAACTGTTGGAGCAAGTCCAGAGAAGGGCCACAAAGTTGATCAGAGGTCTGGAACACCTGTCCTATGATGAAAGGCTGAGACAGTTGGGGCTGTTCAGTCTGGAGAAGAGGAGGCTCCAAGGAGACTTCATTGTTGCATTTCAATACCTAAAAAGGGGGCCTATAAGAAGGATGGGGACAGGCTTTTTAGCAGAGCCTGTTGTGATAGGGTGAGGGGCAATGGTTTTAAACTGAAGGACAGTAGATTTAGGTTAGATATAAGAAAGAAATTTTTCACCGTGAGGGTGGTGAAGCACTGGGACAGGTTGGCCAGAGAGGTGGTGAATGCCCCATCACTAGAAACATTCAAGGCCAGGTTGGATGGGGCCCTGAGCAACCTGGTCTAGTGGAGGCTGTTCCTGCCCATGGCAGGGGGTTGGACTAGATGACCTTTAAGGTCCCTTCCAACTGAGGCTATTCTGTGATTCTGTGAGATTTCCTGTCACAAGGAAATACACGCTAGGTTGCTCTTTGGCTCTGTACTATCCAGATGATATAGATCAAAGTTATGTGAACTCTAGAAGAAAAAACTTGATCATTCTTAGGTGCTGTCTCACACCATCTCCTGAAGACATCAGCTTGCAGGTACCTTATTCTGTTGTTCTCTAATTTTTTATTGCCTTGCTATTGCCATACTTGGTGATAGGGCCCTAGGATTGAGCAGGCTGCTTTATTTGTTCAACACCATTAAGGATCCAACCTCCCTGCTTGAGTGACAGTGATAAAAAATACTGAGAAGTTATTCTCAGAAGTTTTGAGTTGAAAACATGAAACAAAAACAAGACTCTGTTGTTTATTCCATCTCTTACAGCAGGTTCTATTCCTATTCTTGGACTGGATGAAGAGAAGACCTTAGCCAACACTGGATCCAGGGGTATAATGACATCTGTTCTCCCTCTTTTCTTTTCTTCCAGGGCACTAGGACATGGTGCATTTGGTGAGGTTTATGAGGGAACAGTGGTAGGCATTGCAGGGGATCCCAGCCCACTTCAAGTGGCTATCAAGGTCAGCACCCACAAATTTCTTCTACAATAATAATTACCCATAAGAACCATATTATCTTATTCCTGTTCCAGCCGGAGATTCATGTTAATCACATGCATAATGATGTATGCATGTGTGTGAGGCAGGTTTCCACATAATTGCCACATCCAGGAAGTATAAAACTGATTTTTGAGCTCTATGGCACTAGCAGCAGGGTGAAAGTAAAGTATCTGTCTTGTTTGCTGCATGCCTAATGACTGTAAGTTGTGATCTAGCCAGAAGGAGAACCTAAAAAGGGCAATCTTGTAAGCTCCACTCCTGTTGCTCAGGAGAGATAGACTCCATGACATCAGATGGGAAGTTGTGTGAATTAGTTCCCTGGACACTGCATAATACCATTAGTTAAAATAAATAAAATAACATGTTCTCTATCAACATAAATAAATATAGCTCCCTTGAAATCAACACAGAACCATCAGTTCACTCCAGCAGAGAATCTGCCACAATAGCTTTTCTGCCAGAACAATTTATAGGGGGAATATAAGGGGGAAAAAAATAGTAACAAAAAGGCATTCTGGGAACATTGTGGACTAGAAGGAGATTTCTACATCTTGTATAAATAAAAGCAAGCCCTGGTAAATATTAGTATGAAGCATTTATGTCACAGCAAACAGCAAACACTGATAGAAATACTTATGCGTTATTCCGCATTTCAGTGGTTTTGAGTGATTTCTCCTAAGTTTTTCACATGACATTAGCGTATTTCAAAAATTTGTATTGTTTCTTAGTTTTATTTCCTTTATACTGAGAGTAGTATTTGTTTGCCATATGTGAAACTTTCAGATAGTCTCTTAGTATTGCACAGTGTTAAATATGCTGCTGTGAAAATATATTGTGATACCATGCTAATTTCCATGTCATTAATGGCAAGAGATAACAGGCTGGTTTTATGTGAAATTGCTGCTGTTGCCTCAGGATTTGTCACTCGGGATTTGACTCAGCCCTGAAATTAAGGATGCTCATAGTCTGCTTTTGTTCTTTTACAAGCTTGTGCCTCAGAGAATCAAATCTACTTCTATGAGTTCGGCCCAAAATGTAGCCTTCATTAATAGAAAGAAGCTCTATTGTTATTTGTCCTGTCTTTCCAAACCCTCTTAAAAAAGAAAAAAATAAAAATGAAAGGATCATGTATTATGCCATTTTATTATGAATGCACATGATAACCCAGCACAGACATCAGCAAGCAGTTGTAACTGCCAACCCAGTTTCACTGTCCAGTTTGGAGGAAGCACCACAGCACAGGGGCAAACAGAAGTCGCTCAGAATGGTTGTTCAGTTGTGATAACCCAGTGTGGATATCACCAGTTTTGAAAGTCTCAGCAACAATGGCTACTTGCTAGGGCCCTGTCTGCCCACCTGCCCATTTGTTCACCTAGTCCCCTGTAAAGTGACATCCTGAACATCACCAAAAGGCTGCACTTCTCCATGGCTGAAAACTTAGAATATCCATGGGGCCCAAGCTGTGACCATGCTCACCCTGCTTCATGATGAAGCATATCAGTCCTGATGTGACTTTGCAGAAGTAGAAGGTGCAGACTGGGAATAAAAAAAAATAATGTATTTGCAACGTACTTCATGTACTGTTTGTGGGTATTCCAACAATTTGGTAGATCATCTGCACTGTCCTATGTGAAACACTCGCTTATTTCAGACAGCAAAATGCAACCTTGTCTTCTGTAGCCCACACTACTGATGACAAGAACTGTTTCCATGCCAGCCTTGCCACGCGGATCAGTAAATGCCCCACGTCTCTGCTTGCGGTTTGGCAGCGGGCACTACACACAGCTGTGGCCAAACCATCCTGTAATGTTAAAACAGTGGGCACAGTAGCAGGCACTGCTTCTACTGTTCCCTGCACTCTTAGTTCATGTTTATAGTGGCAGATGCTGTCCAAATCTGCTGGCAGGAGGGGAAGCCCTAAGGCCACATGACACAATTATTGAAATCATGTGGCTGTATGTGTCATATGACATAGAAGCATGTGCTACAATGTGGACATATAGAAACGGGAGAATAAATTGACACCTGTCATTTTAAAGTGCTTACTAGATCTGTTGTTTCCCACCTAATGCCTTTCTTGATGTGTACCTGGAGCTATCTTGCTCCAGAACAATGCATACAGTTAAATGCACACAAAAAAATCTCCAAGTAGGTCACCAGTTTCCTGTTCTAACTTGGGTCTACCACATAGGTCATGGTGCAGTTCAATAAACTGGGCACTGAAAAGTTGAGCCCCTCTTCATAGGTTCCTGAAGTCATTCACATGTTACATGCTTGTTCTTTTATATTTTTTTTTGCTTTTTCCTTTGGTGGTCTCCTAAACTTTCTCAATTCTTCGGTGGGATGGTCCTCGCTGTCTTTATGTCAAAAGACCCTGCCTGAAGTCTGCTCTGAGCAGGACGAGATGGATTTCCTAATGGAAGCATTGATTATCAGGTATACTTTAAGATTTTTATACCAATGGTGTGCAGGGGCAAATAGAGTAATGCAGGTAATAAGAATTATTTACCCACTTGCTTGGGTTCAAAACAGAAATCCAGCCTTATTTTTCACCAGGTGTCATTTTAGTAGCATATGAGTTACTGATTTCAGCTACTTATTTGTCTCAAACTGGGGTTCTTTTGTTGCACATCTATTGTGGTTTAATGCCAGTAGGTAACTTGGCCCCACACATCAGTAGGATAGGGAAGAGAATCAGAAGGGCAAGAAAACTCATGGGTTGAGATAAAAACAGTGTAACAGGTAAAGCAAAAGCATTCGCTCCTTCCAGTTGGTAGGTAGGTGTTTAGCCCTATCCCAGAAAGCAGGACTCCATCATGTGTAATGGTTACGTGGGAAGACAAATGTCAAATTCCAAATGACCTACCCTTCATCCTTCTTCTCCCAGTTTTTATTGCTGAGCATGATGTCATGTAGTATGGGATATCCCTTTGATTAGTTGGGGTTGACTGTCCCAGCTACGTCCCATCCCAACTTCTTGTGCACCTGCAGCCTTCTTACTGGCGGTGCAGTGTGAATAGCCTTAACACTGTGTAAGCACTGCTCAGCAATAGCTAAAATATCAACCTGTTATCAACACTCTTTCAATCAAAAATCCAAAATATAGCATCATATGAGCTACTGTGAAGACAATTAACTCTATTCCACCCAAAACCAATACATCTCAACAAAAATTTTTGCTGGTTGGATCTGCTGTCATGTTCATAGGAGTAAAAACACACAAGATTTTTGTACAAACAAGTCTGCATTTGAAATGTTTTTCTTTTCAAAAAAGTCCATTGCCCTTTTACTAAGCATAATCATGTCCTGAAGCCCTTGCTAAAACAAATTTTCAGTGATGAAATGGAAAGCAATAGGAAACCTAAAGATTAGAGCTGCCTGTGCAATGACTCAGAAGTTCAGCCTCTGCAAGACCAGCACCAGCGTGGTACAACACAGGCTGTGTCAGGGAGGTAAGTTTTTAGGCTTAGATGCTAGGGCTTAAATAATATTATCTCTTGCAAATAAAAGTAAGAGTTTTTATAAGAAGAGGTTTGGCAGCTAAAGAAGGAGAAAGTGTTAGAATCTTTTCCCATTGTGGTTTTCAGTCAGTAGCTAAGTGTATGTGCAGACTTTTCACTTTTCCCATCTGTAGAAATGTTTGCCATAAGTAAGGGCTTTTTGTAGTGAAGGCCCTGGGCTTTTACCCTTTCTTTGCACAACAATAGCTGAGTGAGACACTCTGAAATCTCTGGGAGAATAGGTAGTGAGTATGGCTCAGTGTGCATAGCTTCACAAATGGAACATAGCCTTCCAAATGTGGCCACTTCTCTTAGAAGGGTTCTGTCTTTTGATGTCTTGCCAAGATTGACAGAACCTCTGTAAGGTCTCATCTGCAAGACCTTCTGACAGTGACCTATAAGATCTATAAAACCTGCTTGGAATAGATAACAGCCCGCCATTCCTATTACCACCTGTACATTAAATATTTCAGTCTTGAATTTATTTCATTAATCCAAATTCATGACATGAATAGTATAGTCAAGGGTGACTTTAAAATGACGGTATTGTCAGGGTTGATTGTAAGTGATCAGAGTTTATGCAGTTTTAATTTGTGCAATGTGAAGTTCTTCTTCTCATTGTCTGGCCCAGCTCATACCTAGATGCTGTTTTTCTGCTATTAAAGCATGAATCTCATGACATATTCCCACTTCTTGAAGTCTGCAAAAACTTTGGCAGCCGAATAGGAGGTTAACACTGATGTATGTTTTTTCAAAGAGCAATTTCAATTGATTACAGAATGTTTTGATTCACTTAGTAGCACATGACTCTTTCTCTTCCCCAACTTCCTTTAGAATTTTAGTTCCTGTATTAACCAGGTAATCACTATCCAGGGGAAGATGTTGCTTTTAATAACTGAGTCTTACTGAGCTTCCTGCCAATCTCAGCTTTCTTTTGTAAGAGACAGAAAGCTGCCACATGAACAGCTGCTGCAGTAGGTATTAGCTGAGTCACCCTTTGGCAGACCAGATACTTAACTGAGTTCACCAAACTAGACAGCAATATATTTAAAACAACCAATGCTGAATTAAAATCCCCACCAGTCAGGATTTTGTTTCACAAATGCCAGTTATATTTGCATACTTGAAGTGCTTAGCTTTCTTTTCCCTCTCATATCTTCCCCATCTTCCAGTCAGTATGTCCATTAAATTCTCTCTTCACAGGCAGAAGGCTCTGCTTTACTTTCAGCTTTTCACACCTTCTGTTGAAAGCTTTTCAGGGGCAAAGCAAAGCATAGCCCTGAACTTGGGACTGTCACAGTCAGAGAGGCGTTTTGATATGGCTGAAGTAGGAATTTGTTCTGTAACTTGCACTGCATCAGGATTTGCTTCAGTCCAGGTTGTCAAGGCTCAAGGCACAGTGAGTGTGGTGGATGTTGGCCAGGTACTAATGGTGTCTTTCTCTTCCATGTTGCTGTGATCTTGGCTTTCAGTAAGTTCAATCACCAAAACATCGTGCAGTGCATCGGTGTTAGCCTACAGACGCTGCCTCGCTTCATTCTGCTTGAGCTCATGGCTGGAGGAGATATGAAGAGCTTTCTTCGGCAGAATCGACCCAGGGTGGTGAGATAATAACTTCCCTACTAGGCTTGTGGTTGATTTTAGTATGCCTGTTTTTACTATTTTTGTGATTTTTTTATGTACTGGATAAAGGCACTGAAGCCAAGCAGGGCTGTGTATGTGTTCCAGCTGCTATAATCTTATGGATATATAGGTCTGTTTTCTTGACATAGGTATAGGTGTCAGTGACAGAAAATAAAAGCAGTACAGGGACTCCAGTATATTAGTAACTGAGGAGGAGAGAGTAAAATCCTGTCCTGACATTCCAGAGTCCACTGCGCTACAAATTAAGGGACTTCTTTCCTCAATGTCTGCCTTGTTTTCTGTGCACTGTGGTGGTGTATGACGGGCTGAAGTTAAAACACTGAGAAGCAGTAGTGGGAATTTGTAGCATTAGGTCCTTAACAGGTGTGCATTACCACCATATGGAGATGCACAAATTTATACTAGCTGAAGAGCTGAGCCTGCATGTAGTACTCTGACAGGGATTTAAATCTATGCAAACGAAATTATCAAGTCAAACACTTTTATTAAAAAAAAAATAATTATAAAAAGCTGTCACGAGGGCTTTTGCAAATTATCTCTGATTTTTAATAATATACTGATGCCAAACATGTACAGTGATTATTTGGAATTAATTAGTTTCAATGTTCTTATAATAAATAGCTGATTCCAGATATGTGTTCTTGCTTCTTAACAGTGTAATCTTGAGTACCTCTGTTAAATAAGTACATATCTCTGCTTGAGTGGAGACTTAAAAAAAAAAAAAAAGAAGAGTTAAGCCTGAATCTACGTTATTTCTTGTTGTTTTGAGGTGCCTATGCTGACTGCCTACAGGGGCAGGAGAAGGCTGACTGGTGCTTCATGTACTGCTACACCACATGATGCAGTTGCAGAGCTTCTCCACATACACCTACACTCCAAATAGTTATGACAATATAGTTTCATGTGGGTATACTACTATGCTAGTATTAACATGTTGTTGAAAGGTCAAGCTAAATCTCTTCCTCATACAGGAGTAAATATACTAATTAAATGCACTCACAGTGGTATAACAGCACCCAGATGGAGGAAATGGTATATCTTTATTTTTGGTATTTATAGTGAAAATGGTACAGTTTCTGTGAGTAGATAATGTCTGTGGGCAGCAGAGAATAATAAATACTCTTATTTGAATATTAGGTACAGTTGCAATGTAAGGAACAGTTATTTTTAAAATACCATGTGAAAACAAACCTGCTGCTGTTAGCTGATATGCTAGCAGATAGCAAATACAACAGTTGAAGTCTCCTTAGTAGTTGAAAAAATGTTCCTGTACATCTTTTCTAAAAACAGAACTAGCCCTAGCATTAACATTTTCACCACAAGTTTCCCTGGCTGCAGAGGAAATGTGCATCCATCACAGTGTTCTGACAGAGAGATCCCAGAGCAGAGATAAGATCTGAAAGTCTGTGGTTTTTGTTTCTCTCCTTGCTCTTCATTTCCTCTCCAGAAACACCTGCTTTATAACTACAATAATTCTCCCTGGCAGATGTCCAAGATCTTTGTACAACAACTTGTGTAGCCAATAAAATGTGTTCAATAGTTGTAGTGTATGTCACCTGGTTTTAGCATGAGAAATTACAGTAGTAACAGCATCTAAAAACAAAGGAAGCCTTAAAAAGGACAATTTATTTTATATCTCTCAGGCTTTTGATCAGAAGTGTAGTAATTTCTCCCCGCCCTTCCTGAGAACAATACAGAAGTTCCTGGAGAAACACCAATGAAATTTCCCAATGGGGAAAAAAATGATGGGATGAAAATAAGCAGGAGTCCTGAAGAAAGACTCCTTTATTGTTCTTAGTTAGGGAACTGCAGGTGGTGATGGGCTAGTACCAGTCCTGGAGTCCTGTGGTAAAGCATCCCTTCTTTGCATACTGATCCCAAGGGTAATCTCTGTTCTTCCACAAGAATGGATAAGTTGAATGCTGACTGCGGTGCAGCAATGTGCACTTGTGCATCTTTGCTCTCTTTCTGAGTTCATGTGCTAATTTCTGATGATAATTAACTCACTCTTTAAAAGTGAGTGGGTTTTTATTCCCATCTCACCTTTTAAGCCTGTTTGTCTTTTGATTTCACAAAGTCCAACAGAAGTAGGGAATAGTTCTCTCCCCCACCCCCCACCCCCCTTACTGGGCTATTCAGGCCAGGCCATGAATCCCTCAGCAGCTTGCGCTCATATGTTGTGCTCAGGAGAAGTGGAATCTTCTGGGGTTTGGCCTAACTGAGAGTCTAGCTCTTCTAACTCTTTGCTTTGATCTGCTTATGTTCCTCTTTGCTCCTGACTCATTTATCCCTTTCCCCACCCTATATATATATATATATATGTCTCTACCTTTCCCTTCTTCTGCCCCTCTCTGATTATTACCTGCCTGAACTATTCTTCCCTTACCATTTTTTGCATGTCCTTTTCCAGAATCAACCATCCATGCTAACAATGCAAGACCTGCTGAACATAGCTAGGGATATTGCCTGCGGCTGTAAATATCTGGAAGAGAATCATTTCATCCACAGGTGAGGACAAATGGTCCCTTCTGATATACCTCAAGGTGCGTGAAGCTCACACAGTTTCCACGTGCAGTGGATTAAACAAAACTAATCTCCAGGGGGAAGACAGAGAAATCCTCTGCCAATACAGGTAGAGTTAGGCTCTGCACTGCTCTTTGCACTGCTAATTTTCAAGTGCCTACAATGAAGACGCAGTTGAGAGTAGCCCTGTAGTCCACTAGATGGTAGTGTCACTCTGTGTTAGCTTATAAAAAAATAAGGTATCATTTCTCTCTTTTCTGATCTCCCTGTCTTGACTTAATGTTTCCTCTAGCCCATCAGCACAGGATGGCCCATCATTTTTGAGCCATTCACTAGAGATGGGTAGAATAGGGACAATAGGAGGTAAAAACACAACTGCGAGACTTCCTTCCCAGCGCAGCGGCTGACCTGCTATGTGGTCTTGTGAACGGGCAAATGTGAGCTACCCACCTCCTTCTTCCTCTTTTACAGAGCAAAAAGATGTTGATAAGGCAGGCTTCAAATAAGAATAAAATATTATAGAAGAGGTGAAGGCTATTATAAGTAGCTTTTTAAAATTCCGGGCTGGATATTGGGCTCCTTTTCTTTCCATTAAGGGTCATTTCAGCTCATAATGTTCCCAGGTGTACCAGCATGCAACTGAATTCCTTCCCAAGTACGAGCTCCATGCTGTGTTTAGTCCCTGCACACAAGAGGGTCACACAGTCACTAGTCACCAACATGCAGCCTGGAGTTATGCAAGCAGACAACTGATTCCCCCACATGCACAAGCACATGTACGTACGCATGACATTGCACAGAGCAAAGAGGCAGAGCTAGGCATGAGTGGGTAGAGGCTGGAGAAACTGAGGGAAACAAGTGGCAAGCAGCAATCGGAGCAAAAAGTCATGAGATTAAGATATGGGATACATTATGACTTTATGATTAGGGCATTTGAGACAGCTTTCAGTCTCCTTTATACTGGAACAATAAATTAGTTCCTTTGAAAAAAAGATTAGAGCTTTCTGGCATTCAAAATGAGCAGCAAGTGTCTGCAACAAGTTTTGTCTCTTGGATCTCTTAGTAAGTACATGAGAGGACCAGTATCCTAGTTGAAAACTTCAGAGTTAATTGCTACAGCATTATTTTTTAAAAATCCTTACTGTAATAGTAATATCCTTCATCAGCCTCCACCTGCCCTGATATATTAAATTTATGATAAGGGCCATTTTTTGCTTGTGCTGCAAAAAGTCCAGTGGAAACTCAACAGAAATTTTCTCCACAAGTGTTTTATAAAACCAGTTTCTATTTCTCCTGTTAGGTAGATGTTCCCTGGTTTTCTTATCGTACATCACTAAGCCCAGTCAGTCAACACATAAAGCTTCTAACATTTATGTCAACTAATGGACAGGCCAGCTGTTATTGCTCAAGACCAATTTCTATTTCATGAGAGAAATGGAAGAAACTAGTGCTCTACTTTTTTAACAGCAGCATACCACTTTAAAAAAACCCAAACCTCTCTAGGTCATTTTTTGCACTGTTAGACCTCTAGTATGAGCAACCTGGGAATGGACTAGTTTTGTTTTAGCCAATTATTTAGGAAATCAGTATAGAAGGAATTTTGTTCAGGTTCTGTATTAGTATTTTTTAGTGATGTCAGTATTACTTGGAGTGGGTCAGGAAGGGAAGAGGGTTATCATTACAGGTAACAGGTATCTTAGGGGGAAAAGGTAGTGTAGGAGATGTCACTAAGGGCAAGTCTTGTCATCTAGGAGTCACATCTGATGATGGAAGAGAAAGCTGAGCTTGACTTCCAAATCTGGAGGGATTTTTCAAGGCTGGCAGTAGGAAGAAACATAGTTGTTCAAGGAGCTCATTTTTCTTGGCAGTCAACAGGACCCCCACAGTGCTATGATTTTTAATGAGTTCCTTTTCAGAATGTGTATTTAAAATGAACACAAATCCTTCAGTCTTGGCCATCCAGTCATCACTGCCACTTATCACAAGCTAAACCTGCACCCAGCAAATGGCTGTTCCCATGCGTAGCTTTGCTGGGTTCCACAGCACATAGCCAGAAGCAACAAAACAGCAGTTTACTGAATCTGGTCCTACACTGACTTTTACTAAGACTAGTAGCATCACATCTGTAACTGATGAAGACACTGCTGAGATACCACTCTTTAAAAAAAATAGAGCAAGAAAGGAATGTGTCATAATATGGTTGAAGCAAAAGAGGTTGGATCTGTCCCTGGTCTGACACTGACACTGTTTTCTGCCTTAGTGAAAGGAGATGGGAGCAGGGAATGCTTGGAAATCAGTGGGTAGAAAATGTAAATGCAGCCTAAGAATTGTGGTTAATGAAAATGATAATGTAGCTGGCATTATTTATTTTTAGTAAGGCTCTTCTTGTTTGTGGAAGGATGACTCAACTAAGACTTGCAGGACTTGGGTCTAAAATTCTTTCTTTATTCCTTTAGCTACTTAGGAGTTTAGAATTAGAATTATTTATTTATTTGTTTGTTTTTTAAGAGATATAGCTGCAAGGAATTGCCTTTTGACCTGCACTGGAGCAGGCCGAATAGCCAAGATTGGTGACTTTGGGATGGCCAGGGATATTTACAGGTAAGTGAAAGGCTATTTCAGTCCTGTGCATAACTC
Organism: Aegotheles bennettii; assembly: GCA_013398125.1. NCBI lineage: Eukaryota > Metazoa > Chordata > Aves > Caprimulgiformes > Aegothelidae > Aegotheles > Aegotheles bennettii. The sequence continues at coordinate 143,036 of VZRW01000374.1, forward strand.
GGTAATCTGTATCATTTTGACCAGTTTGAACGGTTTTATGGAATCTGAAGCAGTGAAATCAACAATTATGTGTCTGAATTTGATTACCAATTAACTAACTGGAGTTAATAGACTGTAAATGAACACATCTCTGCCTACTAGCCAATACATTTCAACTGTGTTTATTCCAGACTGGGCCCCAAGGAACACTGCAAACGTGTGGACACTGAACCAAGCATAGGCAAACTTATTAGCTAGGTGATCATAAATAATCTGAAATTTAAAAATCCCAGCCATAATTCTCAGTTTATGATGTCAAGGAGACTTGCTGCATCAGCATCCTGTGCGAAGCATTGGCAAATTTGCTGTCTTCAGCTGTGCACCTACAACAGCCTCAGTTTCCTTCCCAGTTGCAAAGAGGGTATAAAATACTGCTTCAATGCACCATTTATGTTGATGACTTTTCCTTTTTCTCACTTGGCCCCCATTGCTGCATGCAATTCCCAGCTGTCATTGCTGTGGTGATAAAATCTTTTATATATCTGAGCCCTTTCAGACTGTGCAATGTTCTCCATGTGTTCTGTCTTTCCCAGAGCAAGTTACTACCGCAAGGGAGGAAGAGCCATGCTTCCTGTCAAGTGGATGCCACCAGAAGCTTTTCTAGAAGGCATTTTCACCTCCAAGACTGATACCTGGTAAAAAATGTCTTTTAATCACTTCTGCTATGCAGTGATAAGAGTCATGAAATATAGTGCTCAAGAGAAAAATGTCTGCTCAGCAGGAACCTTAAAAAAAGTCAGAATTTTCAAGAAAAATATTAGAAGCCTCCCCTCTGCATTCAGAAGCACAGCTAAAGAATTCTAAATGAGAATTTTAAAATCTAATGTAAATGGAGGTAATAAAAATTCACTATACATAATGTAGAGTATGATATAAAGGCAATCAAGAAGTGAAAAGAGAATGAAAAGAGAAAGCAGTTTAGATTCCCAAGAAGTCTCAGCTAAAAATCCAGACAAATGCTGTCAGACACTTCCTTCAACCCTCAGTATCTGCTGCTTCTTTCTATGAGTGACAAGGCCTGCTTATATATCTTGTACATGACTCTCTCTACCAGCCAGGATTACTCTTTCATATATGTTTCTTTTCTGTTGTATACAAACTGACAGCAGATTTAATCAGAAGTCCTTGCTAGTTGCCAAGGAAACAATATTTATATATTGATTCCTCATGTAACATGATCTTTCTTTAAATACGCACCCCCCTCAACAGTAGCACACTCATATACAGGTGCTGGGGAATGGAAGCTTTCCAGTTGCTTAAGAACGCCTCTCTCCCTGTACAGTAGATTCTTGAACATACTGTACTGAGACATTCCCTTAAATGCCACACTGACCCAGTTTCCTGAAGTTGTTAGTGGTGCCGGAAGACAAGAGATTGCTTATCAGCGCCTAACTGTGACCAGCCAGCACTGAGTATTTTGAAGGAAAGTACTACAGTTCCTGTAAAAGGCTATTATAAGTAACATGCATGTACTGGAAATTTCTTCCACCTTTGCAGCGAGTAGTGACCCTTAAATTTCTGACCCTGTTGCAGTCCTGGCAGATCCCTCCTGACTGCCCTGGTTCTAAGTTATACACTGTTTTCAGTGGCACTGTCTAACTGACCTGGGGACGTGAAAAAGGAGAGTAACTGTAACATGACAAAAACCAAATGCTGCTGCCTTTCAGTTTCACTAGATGTCTCTTACTTGATTTTATTCATGAGCACCCTGTTCCCAAACACTGATTCAAACATCTCGAGTCTTCCCAAGTAAGGTAGGAATCTCCATGCCAGATTTAACAGTTCTTTTCAGTTTGCCTCTACGTAGCAAAGGATGCTCTAGCATTTCCTGCTCTAGAAATAATAACAAATGCAGCAGGGAAGAACAACTTCAGAGTTATTCAAATATTTTGAAACCTCTGCAAAGCTAGTTTTGGAGCTTGAGCAAACATTTTGATTGATTGGTTTGTTTTTTTAATGTATCAAAGTTGAGTCATAATCACACTAATTGTACATTACTGTGATTGGCCTACAGCTTCGAGAGGCTGTTGCTGCAGTATTACCTACACAACTTTGTGTCAGGTTTGTGGAGCAACAATGAAACCTAATTGGTATTGTTGGCTGGTTTCTGCCACAGGTCCTTTGGTGTGCTGCTTTGGGAGATTTTCTCTCTAGGATACATGCCCTACCCTTGCAAAACCAATCAGGAAGTGCTAGAATTCGTCACCAGTGGAGGAAGAATGGATCCACCAAAAAACTGTCCGGGACCAGTGTAAGTATTTCCTTACTCCCAGAAGTCAAGGGATAGTGGGTATCAAAAGGGTTAGATAAAGGCAACTAGATACCTTTAGTCAGGGACTGGTGATTGCCCCCGGTGTTAGGTGGGTATTATTGAATGCCTCTTGAGCCATTACCTCTTGGATACAGCTTAGAGCACTACAGGATTTGCTTTAAGTAGTGGTCCCCTAATAGCTCAGAAATTACCCGTCTACTTTTGCTCTCCTCCTTTGGGCTATGCACCAAGTGCAGCGCCTCTGAACCCATGATCACTTCATACTGAAATATACTTTTTTTTTAAACTCATTTTAAGGTACCGGATTATGACACAGTGCTGGCAGCACAGCCCAGAGTATCGGCCAAACTTCTCCACCATCCTGGAAAGAATCAAGTATTGCACACAGGTACTGGTCTTTGGTATCCAGGTAGATGATACTTTATGGAATGCCAACTAGACAGAGGCATTAGCTTGAATGCCCAAAACAAGCAGAGAGTCCTGACAGACTGATCTAATTACTTTCCTAACTGTGATGGTGCTGTTGGCTCAACTGTTCTTTTAATTTGGGTTTTCTGGTATCTGTCCTCACTCTCCTGTCTTCAGCCCAAGCAAAATGAGATTATACTGTTCCTGTGCAAGTGGATGCTTTCAGCTCTCAGCTTGTTCAGTTGCAAAATGTCCTTCATTTTGTGATGGAAAGGTATTTAGAATCTCTTTCAAGATCCGTATTCTGACCTTGCCTAATGTTGCTCAAAAGCCACAGCTCAATTGGTATGGAGTGGAGGCAGAGGGGAAGGAGATGGCACCAACGAATTTACCATCTGGTAGCATTTTACAGCTACAGGCCTGGATCCAACCTTCCAAGGGAGAAATTATATACTAGCGACCACCAGCACAGCCCCTGCTCAAAGGAAGCACGTAAATGAGAGAGCATTTTTGCAAGTCCTAACAGCATGTGATATCCAGATGGCACATAGCAGCATGTATGACGTGTAGGAATATTGCACAAACCTGATGTCAGCTTCTGCCAAACACTTTTTCACTCAGAGTTGTTTCTCTTAAAATGCAGGTGTTGCAGTCACCCTGAAGGTGCTCAGGGCTGTAACAGATTCTTGTCTCTCTTTTTCAGGACCCTGATGTGATCAACACTGAGCTGCCCATGGAGTGTGGCCCCACACCAGAGGATGAAGGGAGTATGGTCATGCGCCCAAACATTTCCAGTGGGATAGTGCCCCTGTTGGTAAACCCTTCTCCTACACCTCAGACAACGCCTAAAACACTGGACTCCCATCATGCTGGGCACAAACTTGGACAACATCCACAAGAGCTACTAGTGGAGAATCTGAGCAACCATACTGCTCAAGGGCCCAGCCTGCAATGCCTCAGCAATTTCAACGGTGGGTCTTGGTTCCAGCAGACCTCGAACCAAAAGCTGGAACTCAGTAATCCACCATCCCATAGACTTAAAAACAAAACAAAAAATCTCTGGAACCCAACTTATGGATCATGGGCACTGGAAAACATTTGTCACTTCAGCCCCAGCTCCAAGCTCAAAGCAACTCCAGAGAGGGAAGATTCGGGCTTTGATGGAAATTGCAGTTCTTCTCCTAGCTCTCGGGCATCTCCAGCATCTCCAAGTCGAAGCAACTGCCCTCACCTGGATATCAGTGGGATTGAACTGGTGAAACTCCAGACTTTTCCCTGTGGTAATGTAAATTATGCTTATGATGACCTGTGCTATAGCACAGACCACCAGCCATCAGCTTTGGCAGAGGTCAGAGCAGCTGTGCTAAGAAGCTCCAGTCTGCATAGAGATGAAAAGCATTTTTATAAAACAGAGAAAACAGCAAGAGAGAGGGACTCTGGTCTGTCTTTGTCAGATGACCTGAATGTTACTCCAGTATAACAGAAACAGTTTTTCAAAGATCAGGGAATGTGTGCATCTGGAAGGACTGCTTCCTATTTCATTTACTGCCTCCATTTAAGTAAGTTCCTTCAGATGGGTGATGTTTCAACATCAGCAATGTTCTGCTCTCTCCTCTACCTGCCAGATCCCCAGACAGCTAAAACAGTTGCATTTCTATCGCTGTCCATCATACATGTTCCACTGAACCACCTTAGAGATGGAAAACAATGGCATTGCTGCTCTGATTCAGAATATAATGCTTAATGAAAGGACTCCTTCTCACTCTGTTCAGGTGAAAAGAATGGCCCTATCATCCAACCGCAGCATTTGAATAGAAATAATGACCAACACACATTGTGCTTCTTTCTGACTGAAGAAACCAAAAACACATGCTGTGCCAGCAGCAACCAACTTGCAAAGGCTGCTATATTCCTAAGAGCTTTTTATGGTCTTTCTTTATGACTTACACCAATGATGTTCATGTTCTGTAAGGGAAGTAAATAAATAGCAGCCACACTTGCATCTGTTTTACTCACAAACAGACCCTATGGAAAAACACAAAAAGGAAGCTACTGCTCAAATTGGAAGCAGTGGAAAGGATGAAAAAAAAATAAAAAATAAAATCCAGGCTCCTCTGAGCATGTGCTTTGAAAACAAGCAATGAAGAGGAAAACAAATCTACTATTAAAAAAACTAGTTGGTGGCACTGACAGTACCCCTTTGAATAGTGAAGGAAATGTGCTGCTTGCCTCATGATGTCACCTTCCTCACAGCTCCTGACCTGGAAGGGGCAGGTGGTTGTTCAAGAAAGGGTGAGCTGCATGGCACAAGGAGAAATGGACTGTCTTTATCTTTTAATGGCGTTTACTTGGGATGAACTTCATTTTTGTAAGTACTTTGATATTCAGCAGTAATTTCCCATGCTCTGTTAGTAAACATTAAGCTGAGGTTCTTGGGCAACTGTGTAGCATTTGGTGCACTGCAGGAGTTCTTGGTTTTAGTATCTACTCCTCAGAGGAAGAAACAATGTAATATGAGGGAGGGACAGAGTGAAGGGGACTCTAATACAAACACTACTTTACAGTCCCCTTTACACAGGAAGGTAGAACTGCTCAGCCATTTGAGAAAGCTAAAATCATAACTTGGCTTTATAGAGCTGAGCAGGTTGTCATTTCTTCTCACCTTGCAAGTATACAGACTTCCTGGTAAAGGTAGTTAGTTGAGGACAGCTCACTTCTAAAAGCTTTCTTTTATTGTTTATGGTCTAAACAGATGTTTACTGGTAAAAGTCTGCAAAATGAGGAGACTGAAAAAAGTAAATATTTTGGATTAAGCCTGAACAGCCTCAGAATCATTTTTTTCTTTGTCCCACTCCTGAATGTGCCACCTACAGTGGCAAATTACATGCTACCTTCATGTGTAATCAAGTTGTATGGTGAGATACCAGCTATAGACTCTGTCTGCTTCCTTTCTGAGAGAAGAGGTACTCTGGTACAAGCTTCACACTTAGCAATCAGCTGCATGTATAGTCTGAAGATGTGGGCTGGCAGACCGTTTGCTTTGACCACACAGACTTTCTGGCCTCTGCATCATTCATGGATGGACACTACTGAGTTGTGGTACAGAAGAGAACAGAGCAAAGAGTCTGGATCTATGCATCTTCAGCCCAAGTTTACAGTTTGTTGTTCTGACATTGTTCCAAGCTTCCTCTAGTTTTCTTTGGCTTTAGGATGAATAGTTTTATATACTGTCATTTCCAGACCTGAGTGGTGACAACAGCCACCTTTCAGCAATGACCTGTATGGTATGGAAATAATTCCAAATCCATGTTGTGAAATGACAGACGGTCAGAACAGGGGTGTCCCTCCGTGTGTGGGCAAGTTCCAGGAGTGGTGTGAGGAGTGACAGGCTTAGTGACCAAGGGAGATGGTTGCCCCTGCCTCATGCACTTTTTCCATTCCAGCTTTGCTTTAGCTCTCTGGGTTTTCTCAGAGCCGGTCCTATCTTACATTCAGGAGCTGCTACAGCCCAGTTAGATGAAGCAGGAAAGCCCAGTTGGCAGAAAACTCTTTCATTCTTTCCTCTCACAGAGGCTAAAATTTTTGGTCATGTTTCAGGCTGGCCACCTCCAGAACATGCTACTCAAGAATAAATACATCTAATCTTAGCTAATTGAAATAATACTGCTTTATCTTCAACATCCTTACCTTTTGGATTATGTTAGTCCTGTGGTTTATGCATTAGTAGATTTTTCCCCAAAGTTGGGACTGGGCATCAGCAACTCAGCCCCTTTCTCCCTGTAGATGTAGTAAGACCACAGCAGAGTGCAGTGATCCTAATTCAGCTGCAATGGATGTGATACCAGATCACTTTCCAAACCTTGTTTGTAACAGGCTCTATCCTGAGCAGAGCACTGGTACTCATGACCATGCTTTTGCAGGCCTGTTTTGACTCTGCTTTGAATTCTTCTCTGCCATTGGCACAGGTGGGAAAGTGGTGGTAAGAGGTGATAAGAGGAATACCACCTTTTATTCCTGCAGATTTTTTACAAAGTAGCAGGCACAAGACAGTTACTCATGTTTTCACTATTACAATATTCTAAGATTTCAGTGAGAGGCAGGTAGGAGCTCTGCTGTCCATATAGCTACCAGTTCTCCCCGTACATGGCATTTCCCTCAACATAATTCACAATTTAGAAAGGCCAATAGCGATAAAACGAGGTAAGACATTGCAAAGTGAAGAGAAGAGCACAGTTCTATTAGCAGTGCCAAAGGCAGTCTTGGCTGCAGCTATGCCTTCCTCTTATAAATAAAATGCAGGTTCTTCAGTCCAGCACTCTGGACAAATACCTATTGTTGACTAGCTGCATCGAGGTACTGATTTACAGGAAGAGCATAGACAAAGCTGCACTGAGCCAGAATAAAACTTCATCCTGCCCCGTATCTTCTCTCTAGAAGTGGCCAGCAGTAGAGTGTTGAAGGGCAACTGTAAGAGTAGAGTGAGCATGTACTGATTATTTATTCCCTAAACATACTTTGCTGGTTTACAACAGCATGTAGCTCAGGGATGTACTGAGCCAGACGCAACGTCTTGTAACAAGACAGAACACAGAGCTGCACATACCAAGTGGGCACTAAAAGAAAGAGCCAGGCATTTTAAAAGAATCTGCATTAGCAACTTAAGTTTTATATAAGCTCTTAACTCCCTCAAATGGAACTAAAGGTAAACAATCTTCTGTCACCACACTTGCCATGAGTCTGTAACAGTTTTTCTATGTATATCTGATGTCTTAGCTGCTTTATAAAACCCCACACAGATAATGAATTTTTAATTAATATCCTGGATGAAATAATGCTAACATTACTCCTGTTGTGATGCTGAAATGCTGTCCAAACCGTATTATCTAAAAAGAAAAATAACAATTGCAGTGATATATACTATCCAGAGATCTTAGGCATAACATCTTCCCATCACATTACAGGACTTTTTCATTTAGTTGAATTGGTTTTGACTTGTCATTGCCTCTGACCATGGCAGCACTTCTCCCCAACTTACCTTTCTGGGTGACGACTGTACGTGAGTAGATGACATGCCTGCTTCTATGCAATTTAAAGCTGGACAAGTGTATACTTCTATATTTGCAACACAAAATAAAGAGAATTGTACAACTCTCAGACTTCAACTTACTGTTCATACAATCACAGATTTCACAGTGCTCAATTGCTACCATTTCAAAACAGAACTTGCTTAAAACTGTTTTTAAGGAAACACTTTTAGTACATAATCAGTAAATTGAACCCACCATGTCAAAATTAAGATTATTTTGGCAATTGAAAACCAAAACTTGATTTTCTAGAGGAATGACATGAGCTGGAGATCCGAGATTAATTCAGTTTTACAATCCTTATGAAAAGTCTTCCAGCACTTCCCCACTGGAGAATCAGCCATTTATAGGATTGTTATAAATTGCTCTTCCTGATGGGTGTCCGTCTTTTAACACGTTACCAACTTGTTTTTAGATTTGTGTGTGTATAGTTGTTGGGGTTTTTTTCTTCTGGGCTCAGCATTAGTACTTTAGCTTGCTTCATACAACTCATACACACATTTTTAAAAAGACTTTTCACCTTTGTTAACGTTCTTGCTTCCGATTTCTTTGTTATCTTTTCTCTCCTCAATTTAAGTGTTTTGCATCTTTATTTTCCCTTTAAAGAAACAGAATTTTTAACAGCACAGATTTAAGGCGTCTCTCTTCTATCAATGCTTTTCCCAAGATAAGTTCTCCACTGATTTGCCAATGGGCAGGTGCGCACTAAGAAAGCTTTGCAAGTCTAATGAAATAGTTATGGGCTTTTGCAAGTCTAACTTATTCCACCTCTAAACCTTCCCCCTACATTCCCAAGAGAAAAGAAAATGCTCCTGCTGGGAGTATGGTTTTTCCCCAGTGTGTTTGCATCTCTACAGCTGTGTAGGGATCACACCTTCTCAGACCCTTGAGCACCAGAGCTCTGTGAGACAGTTTCTCCTGTAGACATGGCCACACTCTCTCTTCTAGGCTGCCTACCCTTTTCAATCTGATGCAGAGACCTTAGGCATAACATCTTCCCGTATCATCACATGACTTTTTCATTTATTTGAATTGGTTTTGATTTGTCATTACTGCTGACCACGGCAGCACTTATTGCCAACTTACCTTTCTTGGTGATGACTGTACGTAAGTAGATGACACTGCTGCTTAAAGCTGGACAAGTGTATACTTCTATATTTGCAACACAAAATAGACACTAATGGTAGCTATTTGTTTCCCTCTCTGCTAAGTACTCTTTGCACACAGGTAAGAGAACACTTTCTCATGCTGAGAAGGGTTGCCAGTCCTGGAGGCTTGACTGCTTCTTCCCTGCTGCCACACAAAACTGGCCCGTGGGACAGTTACTAAACTGCTCAGTCTGCCAAGTGCCTTTTGTTGTACAATTTTTTGATATACTGTAGGCTATGAACTGAGATTTTTGAGACAGAGCTTACCTCAAAGGATGCTGTCAAGCTTTGTGTGGATCGGGTTCTAAAGCAAGCATATCCAAGGTGTTTTGAAAAGGAGCTCCAATGTTAGCTTCTAGATGTCTTAGACTCTCTGTTTTGTTTTAGGAAATATTAGATGCTAAAGACTAAAAGCACAAGAAACACCAAAATAAATAGGTTTTGTCCCTTCCCTAAGGAAATTCTTGAAGAAAAGCTATTACTGTCCTGTGACCAAACCACAGTGGTTGTCCTTTTTCCTTCAGTCTCATTTATTTAGTAGCATACACACTTCAGAGTAACAAGCACTCAACCAATACAGTCAATGTCAAAAGTGACCATGGTCAGCATTGCATTGTAGTGTTCAGAATGGATGCATGTGGATTATACAGGCCATTTGATCTCAGGACCTTAAGAATAACAATAGCAATAAAAAAAACAGCAAGAGCCCTCTGAGATACTTAAGGGTTTGGTCCAACTCCTATTGAAATCTTTCCCTATAATAGGAACTGGATTAGATATTAAGTGAATTCCTCCCCCCTGTGCAAAATTAAGAGGGATTTAATTTTTACCACTTTGGTTAAATTTCATCCAAATTTATACCCTTGTGTGGCCCCAACACCCATAATTTTTAAACTTAGCTGATGAATCTCTTTATGCATTTCTTTTTATATTGCACCTTCCTCCAATGAATCTCACAGCATCTTGCAAGCAATAATGAAGGACAGCCTCACACCATTCCTGTGAGGTAAGTAGATACTATTCCCATCTGGAAAATGGGAACAAAACTGAGGCCTTGGATAGTTGTCCAAGGCCAAAAAAAAACAAGTCACTGACAAAGTGGAAGGAGATAATTCCTACTGCTAGATTCACACAGAAATGCAGCAGCTACAGCAGTAAGCATTGCTGCATCTGACTAGTGAGTTTGAAGCCGTTGGTGCCTAAGCCAGAGGTTAGCTGTTCAGCACCAAAGCACCTCTGGGCCAGCACATCTTACCATGCTGTGGAAACAAATGTGCTCTCAGTGTCTCCAGTGAGACAATATCCCAGTGGAGGCATTGAAAAACTACATTCTGGACTTGCATGTGAACAAGTACGTTGGTTATCATGCATCAGCTCTTCTGTGTTACACGCCTGTGCAAAGGCATTGTGTTGGCCCTTTTGTTAATATAAGCTTATTCAAGACAACTTACTCCATAGTGAAGGAACGCTATGCTGCTTCCTCATACTAGCAAGTGAGTGTATGCAGACAAGCACTCTGAGCCATCTGATGTGAATCAAGATATCTAACTTACCCTGTGGCACTTTGCTCATGAACTCATAGCTTCTAGCCTCTTAGAGCCCCAGTGCTCAGTTGCAGTCCTACACTTGCAGTTTGCTAAGGAAAATCTGCCTCCTTTTCTCCTTTCCCATAACAGCAACAGAAGATTGTGGCTTCTTCCCTTCTAATCCCTTAGCAAGCCAAAGGGCCATTTCAAACCTAACTTGCTAGAACTATTTATCACCTAGAATGAGTTTCCAGACCAGGGTCTGCTATAGTAGAGGTTTTGTTTTTTCCCTGACCTTTGCAACTACTGCAAAGGAATGGATCATTCTCCATGTTTTCCCCCAAGATGATATACTGCAGACCATGCAGGTGCAAGCAACAGTTAACTGGTTTTTTTTAAGCTACTGGTACCACATTGCTTCTTTAGAACTAGACAGTCATTCTAAAAGTTTGTCTCAAATTCTCAACTGACATTTGAACATCAACTTTCACCCTCTAAATCCCCCTTCTAGAAAATAAGCTACACTCATGCAAAAGAGCCACATATGTGGTAACAGAAGAAATAAATTTAACTCTGAAGATCAATTAGGCAAACCACTAATGAATTCTATCACCTTAACAGTCTCACTTCTAACTTTTCTAATTATTTATGGGAGGTCTGCTTGCAATTGCAGTCTCATAGAAAAGGTATTGTTATTAAAGTCTTCCCCTGTGAGACCTATTTACTTCCTATTGTCCTTAAGAACTGCTAACTGATGGCTTACCTATTGGCTGCAGGGAAGGAAGATTTATTTTTTAAAAAATTGTATGAAATTCACCACAAATTGATTCATCATCTCATAGCAGTTCAAAAGTTAGGAGGCACCTGGAATGATAACATCTATGCTTTCTACTGAAGGCTTGCTGCCACTTAAAAAGAAAAAAAACGAAAACCCTCTGAAATATCTAAGTGGAAAATTCATTAACACATTACCATGAAAATAAAACTGAGAAGGACCCTGGGAGGCCACAGAAGTCATCTGAATTTGCAGTGAACTGAAAAAATAATTACCAGTTTCAAACAACTTCTGTTTTAGGATAAGTTTGCACTTGTCATTACTTCCTAAAGAATACTCACTCTATGTCATCTAACTTTTAGGTAACTTTTAGGTAACAACTGAGCTTGAATTTTTAATACTGCTGTTTGGTTTAGAGGTGATGAAAAAGTCATTAAGTCTGACTGACCTCTTAGTACCGTAGTGTGTTATCTAAAGTAACTCTTTTTAGAAATTATTTTGGCTCTTCCATTCTAATTAGAAATGTTATAGATAGATTTTGTTCCAGATCTGGACTCTACAGTCTGGTTTTTGCTCATGATGATGATTATTATTGAAATAGCAGTTTCCTGATGCATGAAGTCACCTTTGTATACCATAAAGTTCTCAGAATCACTCCTGAGCCCAGGACACCAGCAAATGACAGCAATTTCTGATCAATGTGCATTACTAGCTCTAGATGTTGAACAGGGATTAACAATCCAATATTAATATAAGCCTTGTCCTCATTTTGAGAGCTGCATCATCATGTTATTAATGTTGAAACCTGGAATGTGAGTGAACATGTGAATACTGATAGCAATATAAATACTATTATTTAAAGAACTGTTCAGGAGATGAGGCAACCAACAGAGAAGGTATGAGAAGCCATTACAAGAAATCACTTCAGTCTTTCTTGATTTTAACCTAACCACTGAATTTTCTGTGGCTGTGCCTGGGCCACAGCAAAAGAAGAATGAACCACAGATGAGCCTATGATTCTAGACGAGGACTAGGGGATGTGATATATTGACATTCCTTCCCCAAAACTGCCCTGAGTTAACAGCTGATACCTTGGAGGAAGGATGCCTGGGAACTACCACATCAATAGTGTAATGCTGTGAATGCAGAACCATTACCTTCCTGATCACTGCACCAGTCTATACTTGTTAAGTGGCAGCATTGCATTTAGGAACAGAAACATGGCCAAGAAGTCACATGCATTAGGAGACAGTCAAACCATGACCTTAAGAGATCATATTGGTTGCTGGCTACTAGCGTGTGCATGTGTATAGGGGTTTTATCTTTAAAAACAAACAAGCCTTGAAAAAAACCCTTAGTTCCTTGGTCTGTGTGCGAAAGAATCATTACTGATTTTCAGAACTGCAGTTCAGCTGCAAGAGGCCAAACCTGCCAAGCTAGGCACTTTTCCAACAGCCCAACAAGTCTGAAAGTTGTATGTTTTTGGAGACAACAGGCTGCTGTTCTCTCCCTAGAGCGTTTGTAATCTCCTGAGAGGCTACATAAAAAGCAAAGGCTGTTCTTGGACAGAAGTGAATTGAGGCTAGGGTAGGGAAGAGCAGTTACCACATCCAGCCACTACAAACGGCTGTCTCCCTTTGCTCCAGGTTTCATGTGATTATCACCCATTTCCACCTTGTGCACACTAACACCAGGCAGCAAGTTGTTGGTCCAACCTCTAGTGTACACAGGAGCAAGGAGACTTGGAATTAGGAGGGGAAAAAAACACTCTTCCTGGCTTGAAAACTATGCAGTTCCCTGAAAAACTGTTATTCCGACCCTGAATCCCCAGGCACTTGCTCTGGTTCACCAAGAAGTGATCTGGAGTCCCATCTCTTTGCCAGAAACCAGAGTCATTCTGCTTTACCACACAGACCTCTTGACTCATGCTGGTGTGATTCCTGAGTATGGAGGTCTTGGTTCTCTGAGGACCAGTCTGAAGTTACGTTGGTGCAATACAGACCAATCTGGAGTTATTTAGGTTCATAGAGGGCCGATGCAAAGTCATTTTGATCACTAACTGCTGGGTTCTGGATGCAGCTCCCTCTGCATTGATGACCTCAGGAGCCTGGAGGGAGTTAAAAGTTTCCTTCTAACTGGGCGATCCCAGTAGAGCAGAAAGTTACAGAGCAGCCCTGAAAGTTGTGTGACATTCTCAACTCATCTTTCAGTGATGCTTTCCAAGATGCCAATCAAATTGTCCAACCCCAACAAGTACCCATCTTCCCTGTTGCCTTCTTGCCAGGGGATCCTGTGATCCAGTGTCTGCCCATCAGGGAGAAGGGTAGTCTTTCCAAAATCAATCAGCCACACATTGGCATTCCCACTGCCATCATGTACAAAAAGTAGTGAACTTCCAACGACCTGGAAGACAGATTGAGATGATGTGGTTAAAAATACACCTTTAGCTCTCCCTTGTCGCTTTACACTTCCCACTGAGAAGATTACTTCCTCAGATGACCTTCTCACCTGTGACCCAACAGACTCTCGGGCTTCTCTTACATATTGACAATTTACATGCCCTATTTACATAACCATATTAATCAGTAATGTATAAATGATTATGTAGATGGGAAAAGGGACCCTGTAGTCAAAGGGAAGAAAAGCAATTCTCCAGCTCACTCGGCAGCAGGTCTCAATTTGAGCAATTCAGCAAAACCCAGTGATTACTTTCAAAGACAGACCATGACCATGATTAACAAAAATGCCTCTAGTGACAAGAGGAAATCAACAAGGTAAAATAAAATGTCTGATCTCAAAATCTTGAGCTGTAACAAGCAGAACTTACAATACTAATGATGCCTTCTCCACAGCAAAGCATACAAGGAGAACATATAGAGTAGAATTATACTGTGTTTCAATGTAAATCCAGTATAACTAATAAAGCCTTCATTGTCAAACTATAACTGAATGCTACTGTACCAAATGCAAGCTTCCACATTACCATTCCCCTGTTAATATTTCCACTGGAACACACCAACATTAGAGAAACCACAGGAAACTGGTGCTAATAAACCACTCCCTGCAATGGCCCAGAGCTGTAAGTGCTGGGATGTTACGCAGATAGGAGTATTTATTCTTCCTCAACTGGATTAATCTTCTGCATCATTATGATGAAGGCTTTGTGGTATCTGTGTTAACACATATTAGGTCTTCTTCTACTACAAACTCCTTTCTACTAATACAAGAGGCTATTCTGAAGTACATCTGAATGACCAAATGAAACAGCACTGCACCTCAGTAGCATTACACTTATTGCTCACCTCATGTCGCTTGAAGAAGTCTGAGGACTCAAGAATGATATGAATTTCCTGCAGACGCTTGAGGTATTTTTTCTGGAGGAAGAAGAGAAAAAAAAGCAACCCATAAACATTTAAGTAAAGAATGAATGAAGATATTGTGTTTACAAGAACCAATATAATGAAGAGATCATGTTAATTTTAGGCTAGAGGTCCTTCAAGACAACAGGTTCTTAATTAGAAAGTCAATCTGAAAGTGCACTTCAACAGGTTTTCATAAAGAGAAAAAAGTTTCAAGCAATGAAAAATCTTTTACTTCTCCACAGTGAAAAGAGAATGAAATTGTGTTAGACAGGAGCTCCAACCATGGGGTAGTGGTGAGGAATAAAAAAAAAAAAGCCATAATGCATAAAGCTCTAGTATACATTTTTAATGCTGTCCTATGTTACCAAGCATGCTCCTCCTAGAAGGCTAATCTGCCTTCATAATGGCTTCTACACCAGAGCAAAACACTATGGCACCCTTTGAAGTTCCAAAGACAAGAGATGTGTTATGCCATCTACCACATGCCTGCTGTGCTACCCATGAAGTAGCATACAGGAATTGCTCTTTGATGTGTGCCTCACACATAGGAGTACAGCCAGCCACCAATCTCACTTCCTGCCCCCATGCTCTGGTTTTATCCTCTCCAGAATGAATTCCCAACTCACAAGTTTTCCTGCCAACACAATCCTTGCTTAGAGATCATCATCCCTCTGATACATCTAACACCCATGGTCCAAGCTGATGGCAAGCCATAAATTAGCTTGACTGACATTTTGCTAGCACAAGGAGCTTGGAGTCAATTCATGGCAAGAGCTGACAGACCCGGTTTCAGCCAACTACTTCTTACAGCCCATCAAGTCCTCACTGCTGCTGAGAGGGACTTAAGTCAAAACCACTTTCTTCCTTAGTAGTTTAATTCATTTTTCTTGTACCAGAGGAAGCATGTTCCTGAAGCAAGTTCATTGGGTCAGAGATCAATGAACCTGAAGAGTTCAGACTCACCAGAATTGTTGTGTTGCCCTCAATGAATTCCACAAAAACCTGTAGAACTTGCTCCTGAGTCTTCGTAGTTTTGAAGTTTGTGTTACATGTTCCATCCGCCTTCTGCACAAAAATGCACAAAGACAGAAACCATTTATACTACACATATATCATTCCCCTCTCGTCAGTCAATCCTCTTGAACCATCGACAGCTCAGCTCTTGCTAACCAGATGAAAGTGAGTAGTTGAACAGGAAGAGAGCAGGTAAACCAAGCAAGAAGTGGAAGAGAAAAGATACAAAAGCTGATTGGATGACTTTAAAATGGCAGTTCATTTCCTGTTGAGTGCAGTCAAAAAAACCAACTCCATACCATCAGCTTACAGGAGGATTTTCTCACATGTCAGTACTAGCAGTGCAAAGTTCAAATGGGGCTAACCACAGTGACCTCTTTGACTACACCAACCGAGATGAGAGGACAGCCAATCCCTGCCTGGGGCTGTAAGAGGACATTTTGAAATCAAATTTTACTAGTTCCTTTTTTGTTTCAGTACTTTTGTGGGGGATTTTTTGTTTGGTTTTTGTTGTGGTTTTGTTGTTGTTATTGTTGTTTTTCCAATGGAGAAATCAAAGAACTGTAGTTAAGACTCAGTTGCACATTGATGTGACCCAGAAATCACAGAACAGAAAGCTAGTTGCAGACAAGAACAACTTGGGATTTGTAGTGCTAGCAGTGACACAAATGCTAGCAGTGACAGTGCAGGTGTGTGAGTTTTGATAAAGGACGGTGCGAGCATGCTTGTATCCAACTGGGTCCCAAAGAAATTCAGAGTATTTTTGTGCTAGCAGTAAGGCTCAGTACAGAAGCATCCTGCTACTGAAAAAAACCCAACCTTTTTATGTGCTAGTGACTAGTTTGTGCTTGTGGTGGTACAAGTAAACAAGAGCAGTGCATGAATTGGACAAATCTGTCAACGTAGACTATATGAATATGCATTTCTCCAAGAACATCCTGGTTGCTTCAAAAGACACAAACGTGATCTTTTAGGACATGCGTGTAAAATACAGCAATTATTGCAGTTGGTAGCCTGTATCCACTAAAAGCCTGCAGGACTATCAAACTGTATTCCTCTCCATTGTATCAGTCCAATGAAATCCTCATTTCCATTGTAAGAGTAAATCAACAGGTCTTCAAAATGTGTTCCCTCCTATGCGTTAAAAGTCATTGCACCAAAACTGGGTAAATTCAGCTCCAGTTTCAGTAGGTGAAATGCTATTTACTCCACAGCAGAACTCAGCTCCTAGTATACACACAAAAAACCCCTAATAATGCTACATTTTCAGATTTATCATGCAAGAGGATGAACTGACTGAATGGCAAAGCCATGCAGAACAGCCTCCCACCTACCAGACTTTCTAGCAGCAGAATAAACAGAATTTTATTCCAAGGCAGTGGGCCAGATACAAGTGTGGCATGTCAGCCTGATGAGATGTGTAAGTTATGCAAGAGAAGTTCAGCAGGTAGGCAGTGAAAGTTACGAGCCATCTGATCTGATATATGATAATACTCAACAGCACATAGAAATTTGGAACTCAGTCTGATCCTTGTACCTTTTCACTGGAGTAAGATTATTTTAAAAATAATTTCTCCTCATGCCCCAAATCCCAGAGCAAAGTTTGGAATAGCTGCTGTGTGTTCCCCTTTCATCCTTTTTTGTCTGGACAGACTAGTTGCTTTCTTCCCTGTTGTTTAGAAACATTTCAGATTTTTTCCTTTGCAGTGGCTGGCAAGAAATGTAACTGCTGCCTATCTTGACTTGCTGTAACCAACAACCAGATCTTGAATGGCACCAACCCTCATAGTCTATACCAGGTCCTTGCAACAACTCTGGATGTACCTGATCCTCAGGAGGTGTTTGCCTGCCTCACTCCTTGAAGCCATACCTTTGTCAAGACCTCCACATACATACCCACACAGCGGAGCAGCCCGTTGCATAATGCAGGTAGTGGGCCATTTGCAGCACCTCTCATGAGATGTGACACTGACACAGCTAGCAAGTGGGCTAGGAGGGCAGGTTTGGCAGCTCCACAGAATAGTTCTACCCATCTTAACCTGTGTGGTCTTGTTCAGATTCCTCTGTAGACTTCTCTTAAATGGCTCTGGGTTAAGGTTGTGACCTAAATGGGTTTGCAAAGATTTATGAATCAAATCTGATGCTCTCCTGGGAAAATGGCTATCCCTGATCTACAGCTAAAGGAACAGTATTAAAGAAGAAGTAACTTCCCAAACTGCACAAAGAATCAGAGCCAGAACTCCTGATTGTCAGTCCTATGCACCTCTGCTCTGCAAAACTATTAGCTTAGTGTTGTAGAGACCAGGCTTGTGAAGCCCAGCCTTCAGGCAGCCCCTTCCAGAAAGGAAACTTGCATTCTGAATCTGGCAGGCACAAGAGATTCAGTGTCAGGTGTCAGCTGTAAGAAAACCCAACAGTTCTAACTATTTTTGATAAAAGGAAGAGTGACAAATCCCACAAATGAACCTGACTTGAATTCAGAAATATGGAAGCATATGGAAAAGAAAAGAGATGGATCAACCTAAAGAGAAATGTTCATCCTCACCAATGAAGGAGTGCATAGGGTGAATCAGATCTCATTTATCAGCAGCCAATTCACAGAAGGGCTTCTATGATTTCACTTTCTTTGCTGCTTCTTCTTACTCCAGCAGCCACAGGGAACAAATACTTCTGATTGATCAACCATATCTGCTCAGCTAACTCCAGGAGTTAGTGCACTCAGGGAGAACTCTTTTTACCCCAGCAACCACTAGCTGGCACCACCGATCCTTACAGTATCTCCTCTCAAAATGGGAATGCCTACAGCATAGCTTTGCTTTTCTGCAAATATACAGAACTGGCTGGATGGTTCAGCTACACAGAAACATTGCAGGAAACACTGACGAGCTGTATTGCTTGAACAACTCACTTTCTGTCACCATTTCTCCATGTGAAAAATAAGAGAATGATACCTATATCCTTCATAACAACACAGGAAGATATAGAAAAATGTAATGTACTGCAGTACTCCAAAATATTTCCTGTGCTTAATAAAGGATTAATTGTGTCCTGTTTTGCACAGTTACAGCATTTTCTCAACAAAGGGAAATATCATGCAGTCTGTGTGACATACTGTTCCTACCCACCTCCAATAACCAACCAAACCACAAAGAACAAGCCAAGAGGTTTTACTGGTGCTCCCCTATGGTCTCTTAGCTCAGCCACTCTCCAGGACTCAACATAAAACTGTAAGTCTTCTACACTGACCAACTATCTTTCCAAGAACACATGTAGAAGGTGTCAAGATCATCTGGGTTTCTGATTCCATCACACAGAGCATTCAAAGACCTAAATGGTTATAGGAATAAAACAGGTATCTTGACAACATCACTAGATGGCTAAAGGGTAAGACAGGAAGTGTCTTGGCAGGACTGGAACCAGATCATCTACCATCCAGATAGTTCCTGCATGGGGATGGCTGTATCTAACAGCCAGGAGTGGGTGGCACAGCATACAGGGGCCAGCGCAGCATGAGCTGGAAGCGCTAGTTCCTGTACCACAGCAGGAGAATCTGTGAATGAGGAAGGGAGAAGACAACACAGAGAAGCACAGAAGAAAGGGGTGCTTAAAGAGCCTCTGCTCTTCAGCATCACCTTCTTTTATCCCTTTCTTCCTCCTAGTGCTTGAACTATGAAACAGAAGCAAAACTATTCCAGATTATAATTTACAAGGTCCTAACAGAATCACAGAAT
>VZRW01000375.1:0-58898 GCA_013398125.1 Aegotheles bennettii
TGCTCGCTGCTCCGTGAGCTCTGCTCAAGGGGGTGCTTGGTTAGGGAAGATTCCCCCTCACTGTTGTAATCTGACATTTCTCATACTTGCAGTATTTTAAGTGCAGGGGATAGAATGATCTAAAAAGAAATTCAGCATCTCAAGCTTTATTTTTATTGCCATTGTACCATATAACTCATCTATATTTTCTGACCAGGAGGCCTCAAATGAGTTGAAAAATACATCCACTTTCCATAGAACAGAATAAAATCCTACTGACTTTGGACTTGTAATACAGGACATGTTTTGGTTCACAGCAGTTTTGTGTAACTTTTAAACAGGTGTTGTTGTAAGATATTCTATCAGCCAGTGAGGGGCCTGAAAAAAAATCTCAGCTTTGTAGTGCCTCTGCTTCTCCATCTCTTAATGTGATTCGTACTCCTCTTTTGCCATTTTGTCACTAGCCATGACAAGCATCCAAGATTCACCATTGCAACTGTGAAAAAAATCTTTGGTTGTGCCATATTTTTTTTTGAGACAGATATAGTCCATTTTTATTTATTTTTTCTTAAATTTTTATTCCAAATATTAATTTTATAAGCTTTGGCAATAAGATATGGTAGTGTTAGGATCTACTTGTTAAGAGATGTCTCTGCCCAGATTAAGGTACAAATGAGACCATATGCCGATGTCAATAGTATGAATTTCATTTAACAATAAACAGAAGAGAGAGAAAGAGAGTGAGAGAAAGAAAGATAGTAACAGGGATAGTAACAGGGATAGTAACAGAGATAGTAAGAGAAGTTGAATCACTTGGATCTAAAGTAGTCAGGTTTGTTTCCTTGGGTGATGGGCACACACACACACAGTTGATGAATAGCGCTCGGGCATTATATTGTGTTTCGAGGGCAGGCGTTACC
This sequence comes from Aegotheles bennettii, assembly GCA_013398125.1. NCBI lineage: Eukaryota > Metazoa > Chordata > Aves > Caprimulgiformes > Aegothelidae > Aegotheles > Aegotheles bennettii. The sequence continues at coordinate 900 of VZRW01000375.1, forward strand.
TCTAGGTGTTATATCCAGGGTTCACTTACATGATAAGCAGGAGTGGGCATTTCTACAGCCACTGCGTACATAAGACATGAGGGAAGGGTAGTTGAGCTAGGAGTTATGGAGATTCTGTCTAGGCGACCTCATGTCCAGCAACTTTGTGTGCAAAAATAGGCCTGAGTGTTCTTATCTCTTCTTCTTATCCAGCTCCATTGTGTACAGAAGAAGACCAGCTTATCTCTTCCTGTTGACAACATTCCCCCTCTTTGCATTCAGCTGCACCCTTTTGGAGCATTTCACTCCCACTATTTCTGCCTTTTGTCACAACTGATATTTGAGAGAATAACCCTTTCAGTTCTCAGTTCCTTACAGGTAGATGCCCATTAAAGTGTGTGGTCACTCCTACATTCTTAATGCAGTTACCAGCTCTCTGACCATGTGAAAGTTTCTTGTGTTGGCAACAGAACACATGCAATGTCTTCCTCTGCAAGTCTCAATTGAGGAAGACTTATGCACAATTACATAAAAGTCCTGTTTGGAAATTCTAATCCCAAGTTTGATGATTGAAATCAGATTTTTGCAAAAGAAATCTCAAATCTGCCTGTTTGGTAGGGTTGTGTAATACATCATTTCACACATAAAATGGAACTTGTTTATGAGATATATCAGAGAAGGCTCAGTCATTCAGGAAACAGTCTTTAACTAAATATATAGAATGTGCTCTCTCTGTGCTTATTCTTATAAACAGTATTTTAAGTGGAAATTATGTCCTGTGTCAAATTTCAGCACATCAGAGTTTGGATTTTTTGTGGAATATCCATTCTAGAATATATTTATTTCTCTGGAATGTGTCCATATTGCAACTGACAAGGTAAGGAAGAAGTTCAAGAACAAGTTGAATCACACATATCTTAAGCAGATGATTTACATGTACAATATTTTGAGAGATGAGAGATAAACTGAGATCTGTGAGGTTCCTCTAGATTATGAAATATTTCATATTGTAGCTACTTCCTTGAGAAAATAGCATTTTAGTCATCAAGCCTACCTTTTTCCCCCTACACTGTGCCATTAACACATATTTTCCTTTCACTGTGTCTTAAATATAGACCAGAAAGAATGGCTGCTATATTGTACTCTCTGTCCACTAAATGTATGAATGCATTTGCAATCATGCCTGTATGCACAGGAGTGCAGAGTATATAGATCCCTCTATTTCAGACTGACTGGAGAGATAAAAAGGAAAAAAATCCTATGTACAGCCCCCTATACTGAATGTCTGTTGGTTTGCATGAGCTGTAACACCCCACAGAAGCCAACCCAAACTGAACCTGCCCTCCATCAAGGTCTCAGCATCTGGGGGAACAGGCAGAGACAGTGTCAGCTCTGTGCTGGGGAGCAGGTTTATCCCCTTGCAGATGACAAGGACCACCTGCAGGGTTCCCCAGGGTAGAGCCAGCCCACGAGAATGCTGGGATCTCAACAAGATGGTTTTTCTTCTGCTCCAAAACACCACGGTAACACATTCTTGAGTACACAAAGCCCTCTAAGTATATATTTAAATAAACTGAGCACAGGCATTTGTACCTATGCCAGGCCTGCTGTCCAGCTTTTCCAGCTTGAGTGACAGGGAGAGCATCTGTGCAGACTGTATTAGACATATCATGCCCTGACAGCCAGAGTGCTCAGTCCTGCTGAGCTGTTACACTGCTTCTTTGCCAAACTATTCTTCAGTTCCCTTGGTCTATAAGAAAACAATAGACCCAACTTTTCTTCCTTGCCAGGTCCCGCCTTCATTTGCTGAAGGAAGCCAGATGTATTGAGTCTCTTACGAGTCAAATAAGCACTTAGAAGCCTGACCCCTACAAGAGCTGGTTGTTTACACTTTTCCTTGGTCTTTTGCCACAACAGTGGTACCTTCTGCAGGTGTCTTCCATTCGTCAATAGCTTCTCCTATCATGCTTTGAGTCTCCATCTGTTCCAGCAAACAGCAAGACTCACAAGGCTTTCCCCAAACTCACTCTTTGCAGTCAGTGTTCCACTTCCAGGCCTCCTCTTCTGCCTTCTTACAAACATGCACAGATTGCCAGGCCTGTTTAAATGAGGGACATCCACACAATCCCTTGTTTGGAAATACCATGCACAAATACTTTCCACGATGATTGGTGGTCTACTGTTAAAGGATTTGACCAGACTGTGGGTATCTCTAGGTTTGTCTTTATTAACAACTCAGAGTTGGGCCACCACCTCAGTGAATGGCAAAGAATAGTTTGAACACATCCTCTAGATATATGATTCTACATAACATTATGCAACTACTATATTCTTTAGCAGTTTTCAAAAGTCTGCAGTCTCAGCTGATTCTCGTTGTCTCATTTCAATTCCTCCTTTGGAGTTTATGTCCACGGGTGCAGTCCCTGGTCACCACAGCCTCTTATCTTCTTGAACAATTTTCATCAAAGATCACCTTTTATCTTCTAAGAAATACTCAGGTTGTTCTATTCAATATATGCTTACTCTACATCTAACTTTCCTCTAACTTAATTATCTTAACTTAATCACTTACTTATTATCTATTTCTTAGTCTTAAACCTAAGACGTGTTTGATCTTCTGTTGATTGAACTTGACTGGGGTTTAGGCCAGCCATGGTAGGGCTTTACAAAGGACAATAAAGCAGCTTATCAATATTCTTCTAGAACCACCTGCATACTATTAATTATCCTCTTAAACAATTACTATTTCACTAATCATAGATATTTCTGAGTACAATCGAGTCCCTCACAGGCCTAGTTCTTTTGCCTCTACCAGAAGGCATCCTACAATAGCAGCTTTTGCTACAATGTAATAAACCCATCTTGAACTTGAAATGCAACATGGAATGGAGTGGGATACAGCATTATCAGTAAGTATTAAAGTACTCTACTTAACTGAGTAAAATGTAACATGGTAAAATGAAATACTGAATTGAAAATGAACTGCAGCCACAGCAGAGAAAATTACAATATAATTCTAACTGTGGTTTCAAAGAAGACTTTAGGTGCCATTATACTAACAAGACAACATCACTGTCTCAGAAAAAGGATGATTTGGAGCTTTCTTAAATCAGCTCTTGTCTGTATCAGTACCGTTAGCCTTTTGTTTTTCAGCTTGCATTTTGCATATCTCACTCCTGCATAGTGGTAGATCACCACTGCGTGAGTTTCAGATCATCAGTCTGGCTTGATAGCTCCTCATTTGCTTGTGAGCACTAATAAAACACTCAGAAAGCTGTGTATTTTGTGTGTCAGGGAATACCTAGGTTCTTTCATTCCTGTTGACAGGCACTTACCTGCCTTTTACACGAGTGCCTGGAATGCCTTGTAGCACACAAAGGGAACTTAAAATAAATAAATAAATACTGAAAAGGCCAGTCCAAAGGGAAGAAAATGATGCTTAAGTAGTTACTTGTATTCACAGATGTTCCCTTACTCAAGACTGGCAGAATTGTGAATACAAGCTGCTGCAAAACACAAAATAGGCTGGAGAGTTCATTGTCTCAATCCCCAGAAATTTTAATCTCGGGCACATACTGAAATGTTGAATCATAATACTTCATGTTGAATGCACAGATGGATCTGGCTGGACCAAACAGCATCCACGTAGAGTTGTACAACTAGGCCAGTTAAATCCCACTGGGATACTGCCCAAAACATCAAGACGTACCAGGATGAGCATTCTGTTAGAAAAAAAAACAAAAACAAAAACGAAAACACAGAGGCAGAAATAACAAAGTCAATCCTAGCATTTACCTAGTAGTGCAGGCTCATCCCATACAGTTTGCTCTTGATCAGAAATACAGATATGTGACATAGCTAAAAAATAACTAATTTACTACTTTAATAGTAAATTAAGGCAAATCAATCTCTGAAGGTTTTAGGGAGCCACTAATTATATCTGCCAGAAGGAAAACAAATAATACTTAGAAAGCATTAAATCAAATGTGCTCCTGAGGCTGTAGCTTTGAGCCCTTGTACTTACAGAGTGCCTTAAATTAGTTGCTCACCAGCTTCTGCAGGATTTTATTTTAAACTAAAATTAGTTTCTTTTAAAAATTGAAGAAATGCATTCAAAACTAGAGTCAGAATCATAGAATCATCAAGATTGAAAGAGATCTGAAGAAAATACATGACATCTGCTAGGGCCAGCAATTAATTTCTTACTCATATTCATCTCTTTTCGCTCATGTCAAAAATCCACATCAGTCTGCCACCATGGCCTGCCATTCAGCTGATAGTTGTGCCTCCACAATCTGTTCATTCTTCATTTAGTGCACAGGGTTGGCTGTGAACAAAGCCAAATCAAAAGCATTTACATTTATTCCAGGACCTTAGGCCCATGCAGAGTGCAGAAGTTACTAAGCCAGACTGGGCCATCAAAAGCAGCTCTGATTACAGCAGTGCCTTCCTTAAGTGGCCACGGATCTGTTCTGGTCCAAGCTTCTTGCCACCAAAATAAAGTTTTGGGCTCACCTGGACCAGTAAGCAGAGAGCAGATCCAGCAAGTATCCCTAGGCCAGGTAAGGCTAATGCCAACAGACACTACTAGGCATCGTGTTACCAGGAGTACACACAGGCAGGTTGTCTCTTCTTGAGGCTTCCAGGAAAGATTTAGGGCAGTGGCTGGCAGCATCTTCTGCATGAGTGCCAAGATCCCTGGGCCAGAATTAAGATAATCCTTAGGAGAGGAGAGATGTAAGTAACAACATCAACCTCAATGTCATTCCATGAAAGCTCACTTCAGTATCTGCAGAAATGATTCCTCCCCCTCTATTCTGCCCTAGTGAGGCCACATCTGGAGTATTGTGTCCAGTTCTGGGCCCCACAGTTCAAGAAGGACATGGAACTACTTGAGAGAGTCCAGCGCAGAGCCACCAAGATGATGAAGGGAGTGGAACATCATCCTTGTGAGGAAAGGCTGAGGGAGCTGGGTCTCTTTAGCTTGGAGAAAAGGAGACTGAGGGGTGACCTCATCCATGGTTACAAATATGTAAAGGGTGAGGGCCAGGATGATGGAGCCAAGCTTTTTACAGTAATGACCAATGATAGGACAAGGGGCAATGGATGCAAACTGGAGCGTAGGAGGTTCCATGTAAATATCAGGAAGAACTTCTTTCCTGTGAGAGTGCCAGAACACTGGACCAGGCTGCCCAGAGAGGTTGTGGAGTCTCCTTGGCTGGAGACATTCAAACCCCACCTGAATGCGTTCCTGTGTGATGGACTCTAGGTGACCCTGCTCTGGCAGGGGGGTTGGACTGGATGATCCTTCGAGGTCCCTTCCAACCCTAGAATTCTGTGATTCTGTGATTCTGTGAAACTTTGCCGCTGACTTCAACAGAAGCTGGGAGAGTCACCACTGTTTCCATCAAAGAAAAGTGAAACTTTGCTCTGGTTACTAAGAAACTCTAATGTAAGACAGATAATTCTGGGTCTCAGAACTCTTAATATGCTAATTTCCCATTGATATCTTGATAAATCAATATAGTAAAAAATCCTCAGTAACCCTCCCCTTTTAATTACCAGACAGTAACATAATATATTAAATTTATTGACTCACAGTGGTGGATTGCATAATGGAAATGCCCTTGGAAACACATGCTTTTGTACGCTTCATGTTTCCCTGTTGTAATTCCATAGATTTACACATCGTCAATGTGCTATTTTGGGTTAATATATTGCAAGGAAGTGGGGGTGGTGGCAGTTTATCAATGACTTTTTGTCCTCCTTTCTTTCATTAGTGCTATTTAAGAAGGCAAGATATTTTTGTTAGGAGCTTCCTATAAAAGTAATGGATTTTACAGTATAACCATAATAGTGCAGTATCATGCCTATCTCTTCCTTGTATTAATTATGATCATATTTGCATTCAGGATGCAACCTTATCTCAATACAATGCAAATTACTACCTTTGGAGGAGAAAGACTCTAACACAGCAATTGTTAGAGCTGTCCCTGGAGATAATATGACACTGCTGCGTGTGCTACCTAAGGGCCAGAGCAATACCCTTCTTGATCCACAGAAATATATCTCAAACAATGTTTCTCTGGAAGTGGAAAAAGTGCACTGTAATGTAGATTTTGGGGTCAGTCTAACTTTCTCCTTTTTTTGGCTGTACATTACCTCATTGACATTCCGTCAGTATTATGTAAGACCATAACCAGCTTCACCTCTACTTACTTTCTTTATCCAATCAGTCAAAATAGGCAGTAATCCCTTTTTCATGCATATTACTTTTACTAAGACAGATTTAGTATTTCCTCCTTTTACTGGGATCTACCCAAAACAGACAGGTATTTTTCATCTACCTACCTCATAAGTGACAGATAAATAAGCTTTCGCTTTTTTCCTGGTCTCCTAGGTCAGCAACATTAATTCTCAAAGTCTCTAGCTCTGAGAAGAACTGGAAATGCACATGTGTGCCAGAAGAGCAGAGTCCTGCCTGGAAAAGTGACTAGGTTGCTAGCTGCTGAAATAAGCAAATCAGAAGTTCACTGACTTCAAAAGTATATAACTTCAATAATCTTTTCTCTTTCATAAAACAGAAGTCCATAGGCTATGCAAAGCTTCAAAACATTCAGTTCTTCTGCAATCTTTACAACTGCAAAAGAAAAAACAGAAGAAAATCTGAAAAAGAACCCCAAATCAAAATCAAACAATACAAGAAGTATTTAGTTGCCTTCTCCAGAGGAGATTTATTTATTTTTTCACTGGGGTCAGTTGATTTTCCAGGTGAACTCATTCAACAGGTATTAGAAAAGCATCTTGTAGATCAACAGCTAGAAACAGTCCTTATAACAGGAAATCTCCCACTGTGCAGCACACCACTAGCTGCAGTGAGAGCCCAGAGGACCTCTCAGTGTGCTTTACTAACCCAGCAGCCTGTGGGACTGTTTCCCTCCCAGTGGATTTATAAGTAATATAGTCTAGCTGCATCATTGTTTGGGGCTTCTTCACTCTGTACAGGTAAGAGAGGGGAGGAAAGATAAAATGCTGTTGACACGTCATCAAAGAATTATGTACTGTGACGTTCACTGTTAAAAACAGGGCAAATTCTGAGAGAAAATATGAGAAATATGTCCAATGATAGTGCTTTGTGTAAGCTGAAGATCATCTGACTACAACTCTCCGATTTCCAAGAGCAAACAGTGACACATCAACCATCAGGGCCCTGAGAGCACCTGCTCCACATCACCACAGCCACCACTTTTCATGGACTTAGGAGTTCCATTTCAACCCAGCCCTGGGCCATCCATCCCTGCTCCAGTGATGCCACATCAGTGCCAGTCCCTTGGGGAGTAGCCAGCCCTTGCTGCACCCTGCTAGTACACAGGCAGAGTTGGCAAGAATTAGATCCCAAAGATGTATGTGTCTGACACATGCTGGACACCTGTCCATGAGAGCAGTTTATCCTGAAACAGCATCTCTTGTCATTCTCATTATGAGCCATCAGAAAATGCTCAGTTGGCAAGGACCTCATGCTGCTCTGATGTACCTGTGTAATATGAAGGAATGACACCTGAGGAACAGACCTTTCAAGCCAATTCAATGGCTTCAATTGATTGGTCGGTCACACTCAAATAGTCATGGTCAATGGCTCAATGTCCATGTGGAAATCAGTGACAAGTGGCGTTCCTCAGCAGTCAGTATTAGGACTGGTGCTGTTTAATATCTTTGTCAACAACATGGACAGTGGGATCAAGTGAACCCTCGGCAAGTTTGGCAATGACACCAAGCTGTGTGGTGCGGTCAGTGTGCTGGAGGGAAGGGATGCCATCCAGAGGGACCTTGACAGGCTTAAGAGGTGGGCCCGTGCAAACCACATGAAGTTCAACAAGGCGAAGTACAAGGTCCTGCACCTGGGTCAAGGCAATTGCATGCACAAATACAGGCTGGGTGAAGAATGCATTGAGAACAGCCCCAAGGAGAAGGACTTGGGGGTGTTGGCTGATGATAAGATCAACATGAGCTGGGCAATGTGCACTTGCAGCCCAGAAAGCCAACGGTATCCTGCGCTGCATCAAAAGAAGTGTGACCAATGTGTCAATGGAGGTGATTCTCCCCCTCTACTCCACTCTTGCATAGCACTATAACACTGTGGCCAGTTCTGGAGTCCCCAGCACAAGAAGGACATGGAGCTGTTGGAGCGAGTCCAGAGGAGGGCCACAAAGATGATCAGAGGGCTGGAGCACCTCTCCTGTGAAGACAGGCTGGGAGAATTGGGGTTGTTCAGCCTGGAGAAGAGAAGGCTCCAGGGAAAACTTCTAGCAGCCTTCCAGTACCTGAAGGGGGCCTACAGGAAAGCTGGAGAGGGACATTTTGCAAGGATGTCTAGTGATAGGACAAGGGGAAATGGTTGAAAAAGGGTAGATTTAGATTGGATATTTGGAAGAAGTTCTTTCCTGTGAGGGTGGTGAGACACCGGCACAGAATGCCCGAGAAGCTGTGGCTGCCCCCTCCCTGGCAGTGTTCAAGGCCAGATTGGATGGGGCTTTTAGCAACCTGGTCTAGTGGGAGGTGTCCCTGCCCATGGCAGGGGTTTGAAACTGGAGGATCTTTAAGGTCCCTTCTAACCCAAACCATTCTATGATTTGGGTTGGGACCCTATGTTTCATAGGGTCACTGGAGTTTTCCAGCTGTTTTTCAACTGTGCTTTCATTAAATATCAATTCATGAGCTCATCACTTAATGAAGGAAAGCATTCAAATGGGAAAAAAGTTTCAAAAAATTACATATATATATCTGTACTGGCAGAAATAGCAGTTTTCAAATGTTTTTAAGAAAAAACCGCTCATTTTATCAAATGTATATACAGAGAAAGACACACAGACACAGAAAATACACAAGCATAGGCTAGAGCTCTCAGACTTTTCTTTTCCAAACAACAAACCAGGCCACTTGAGGCTTTCCAAATTCAATCAGATGCCCTTTGCATTGCATAGCTTCCTGGACCCATCTGTACAAGCTTCTGTCACACAGCCATCCTCAAAGTGCATGTATTAAAATTTAAGCTAAATTGTTTACAAAATTGTTCCAAGGCTGTCCCTTTGTGGAAGTACTAGTCTGCAGAACATCTGTTGCTTTCAATAGTCAATACAGAGCCATTTGTTTCATCTGAATGCAATGGCATTTCTCTGTGTTATAACCATGCACCCATGAATCAAAGAAAATATGTTAAGACCACTCAGCCATTATTAATCTTTTATCTAGGGACTCTGCCTTTCTCTGATCACATATTTATCAACATTAATTTTGGCTTGATTTGTAATAACATGTTCTCTGTGATGATTTTCATTAAATAGGAAGACACTCAGAGTCTAAATGGGTAGAATGTCTCAGTGAAGATCTAGAAGTGGTTTTGGCTTCATTTCTATATGTCCAAGTTGATTCATTGTGTGAAAAAGCAAATAGTTAGCAATTGTGTTAGCTTCCCTTTGGCTAACATCAATTTCTCTGAAAAGGAGTTTCAGCAAGCGGTGCCAGCCTGGCCCATAGTGGTTTACTCCTGTTTTTGTTAAAGACTTGCCCTTTTTTTTCTCTTTCAACTTTTTTTGGTGTTAGTCAGAATTCAATGTAAATCTAGACAAGGTTTATTTGAAGTATTATTATGTTACATCACTGAAAAGACAAAGTAAGATAAGAGTCAGATGTACAGAACAGGATTCAAATGAATCATTACTGAGATGTTTTATTTACAGAATTTTTTTATTATCCACATCACACCTCTGGAAAGCAGCAAGATTACTGAAGGTGTCTGAAAAGCATGAAATCAAGCGCTTCATTTTTCTCTCATATGAGTTTGTAGAGAAAGCATAGCATTGGTCCATTTTGACTTAATAAACTACCATGTAATTGTTCACCAGGATGCAAAGCAGTGGTAGTTCAAATAAATCCTATCTTGAAATGGTATCCTCGGTAAACTTCTCATTGTAAAAGCTACTGCAACTTCTAAATCCAAAAAAATTATGCAAAAAAGTACAATAATGGTAAAACAACAGAAACATTTCTAGTTCCTGTAGTGCTCTCAACCTCTGTGCATCATCAGATGAACTCCTAATCAGCAATCTTATGAAAGTTTCAAATTTTAGCTATAGGAATTAATTGATGTATGAATCAGTAAACTGATTAACTGGCAGGAAATTCCCTCTAGCTTCTGAAAGGCAATAGTATACTCTGGTTTTTACCCTCTGCAGGAAACGCTTTACATACAGGGAATAATGAATCAATAAAAGAATCAATTTACAAGAAGCATTTGAGAGTCTGGGGAATTCATCCTGACAGACTGCACAAGCTGAGACCTCATATCCTATTTCTTAGGAGGCACAGCCACAGCATCTTAAAAGTTGGACAGCAGTATGAACTAATTTGCTAATTTTGGTCACTCAGAAGACAAGTCATTAGAACATGTCTATGGTAAAGATGCCTGCAAGTAAATGACTTGGGAGCAATGTGTTTGGAGGGGAGGGTTATTGACCTTACCTATCTCCAATGACAAAATTTAAAAATTAAGATAGAAATAGGTTTTTTGTAACAGTAGCTTTGAGAAATTCCTTTTCAAAACTAAAGCTCAAACATTAAGCATTGCATTAAACTACTGTCTTACTTTTTTTATTGTCCTCACTAAACATGGGGAAAGGGACAACTGGCCTCCATCAACTGGCCACCGGACAATTCTACACCACTGACTGTACACAGTCAGGTGGCACTAGTTCAGCACTGTGAGCAGAACGACCTTCAGGACTGCGAACAGACTCTTGGGGTGCAGGCGGCTCTGTTCCCAGTGCTCTGATTTTTGCAAGTAAAATGTGTATATATATGGGAGTTCACATGTATGGGTCACACATTTTGTAATATGAAAAATTAACGATGAGATAAAGGCAAATTAATCAAACATATTATAAAAAGCTTGTTTCAGGTCACAGTCCTGAACACCACTTTTAAAAAATGTGTTTTGATTATTTTCTAATTGCATTTGTTTAACGTTACTTTTAGAAAATATCTCATGTTTGACTGAGTTGCCTTTATCTCACCGTTAATTGTTTGGGTTACAAAAGGTGTGACCCGGCCCCCTGGCCCCCTGTACCCCCCGTGCCCTTGCAGCAGTCAGAGCGCCGTGAGCAGAGCCGCTGCTCCCCGGGTGCTCTCCGTGGTGCTGGATGAGCATCCCCTGCCGATCGGTAGCCAGTTGTCCCGGCGGCCAGTCGGTAATGTAGAAGTCGGCAGTGTTTAGCTGATGGTGGCCACTTGTCCTAGACCCCTAAGAATGACAGGAGAGACATTGAAACTGGCATGTGTATAGCCTTTTCTGAGTCATCTATACAAAGCCAAGCTGCTTTGAAATACTTTATTGGAATATAAAAATGAGTCTGGAAAGTTTTGCTGGAGAATTAGATGTTTATTCAGCCAACACTTGCAGATAGACACAATATCTGCATGTGTGTTCTCACAGGCAGCTTCAACTCACCACCTCTCTTCCTCTTTCCACAAAATGCACAGCAGGCTGTTCTTCCACTGCAAAGCAGTTGCTTCAAGTCTCCAATGAACTTACATTGCATGAGAACACCACATTGTTGTGCTGAAATGTGATACTGAATTAGGCATTTAAAACACGTTAATAGATTGTGCATAGGTATCTTTTAGCTTTTCACTGACCTAGATCATTAAATGCACAAAAATATTATTCAGGCAGTGGTCACACAATTAGAATAATAAAATAAGGGCCTTTAAATGTTAGAGTTCTAGCACTTATGTTAATTTGAAGGATTCTTACTGCTGTAGTATTTTCTGCTCACTTGACTTCACAGTGGAAATCCTAGTAATCATCATTCGTTTCAGCTGCCCCAGTCATTTCACCTGAAGCATAGAAATTGTTCTGCTTGTTCTCTCATGCACATATCAGACTGCAAAGGCTGTGAAAGGAGTGCTGTGTAATTCCACCAGTAAATGAGAAGAAATAGCATACCTAGAAGGAAACCTGAGTCCCTTCTTGATTGGAACAAATGCTCTAAGTACATAATTTCCACCAGCCAATAATTTAGAAGAAAAACAGTCCATGAAGATTCTCTTTCAATTTGTGTTTTTTAGCATTTGTGTGTAAACTACTACTATTTCAAAATTAATAAGGTAATTTTTCACATAGGAATGTAAAAGCAGGAAGACTGCCATTTCATACATATGTTTCTTGAAGCATGTTTTTCAATGAGAGAAACTATCAAAGCCAACTCATTCTTGTGGCCAGTATATTTTTTGAAATATCAGCAAGAAAATCAGTGGAAACAGATTTGCAAGAAATTTTCCAAATTTATTCGGGAAAAAAGCTATCTGAATTCCCTTCTTGACAGTACCTCCATTTATACAAGCTCTAGATTCAGACAAAAGAACATTAGTAAATACGGTTTTGTGGAGGGAAAAGGTGAATCCAAGGGAGATGGCATGCAAAGCACTTTGTGTAGCATGTATAGTGGTTGGCTACAAATGCAATCTCCATTTTCTCCCAAGCACTAATGTCATCTCGCATGGTGTGAGGAGGGTTGGCGATGTAACATAATGAATATTAGAGCATTCATCCTACCTGAATAGCAGCCAGTCTCTGCCTGTGAAATGATTTAGCTTTTGCACTATTTTTGCAGGGCAGCACCTCACAGGCATCACACAGGCCAGCATTTACCAGATGCAGTGTCGTGCAGGTACTCTGGGATCACTGGGCTCCTGAAAAAAGGCAGGGAAACTCCTGAGGCACAGACTGTGGTTCTGGGTGTGGTCAAAGCAGTTAATTAATGAAGCTGAGTGTTACAAAGCTTCAGCATTTCAGAATTCTGAAAGCAAAATCACCTAAAGCTCTTTCACTCCTGTTTGTCCATTCAAAAAGATAAATTTTTGTTTCTAACTTAGAAATATCCAGGTCAGTAGCTTTCTCCACCAAGCTCTTATTTTTCAGCTGAGACCCAGTGGCAGATGTGCAAACTGAATTAAAGGCTAGAGGGAGGAATGAACTGTCTTCATATTATAACCATTTGGATTTGTAGCTACAAAGGCTTTTCCAGGATAATAAAAGGTAACTTAATTTATGATACTATGATGAAAATGAGGAAAGGAAGTGATTGCTTGTTCAGTTTTCAGACTTCCATTAGCAATTTTATTTTTTTGTAAATGTATCTCCTTTCTACATCTGGCTCAGAAACTACCTCATTAAGTACTCAAAATTGCTGTAAGGGTAGAGAAACCTGTAGGTTATGAAGAAAGAAGCCCTTGTGGATTTCTGTTGTTGCCAGGAGTAACAAAGTTAGAAAAATAGATCTCTTAGGCTAGGGTTGAGGCTGAGAAAATATTCCCTTCTAGGTATAAATACAAGATTGTTTTACTCTTAAAATCACAAATATATGTGGATTTCTGTAACAAAAGGTCATCAGTAATCTTTAGGAACATTATCTAATATTTTACACTGTAGAGCTACTATACAAGTAGCAGTACGAATTCTCCATCTCCATGAACAAGTTCACATAGAAAGATTTACAGAAATTGAACAAGATAACCACCTTCACTACCCTGAAGCAATCTATAAATCCAGAAACTGGTTTTATATGTGTGTGGTTTGGGTGGTTCCTTTTTTTTTTGCTCCCTCAGTATTCATCCTTCACCTTAAAGGCCATTGTCAAGTGCTTTGAATTTTTTGCTGTCTGTAGGAGTTGTTAAAGTTGACTTCAGGGTTGTTGCTTTAAACACTTCATGATGGAAAATCTTTCATTTGCTCATCTGATATTTCTTCTCCAATTCCATTCATGAGGTGGATACTGATAATTAACAGAAACACCTTTATTGGACTGAGTAAAAGGGTTTCTAGAGAGCTAATGATTAGTTGAGCTTTCCCCAGAACATTATTTAAAGTTGAATTCTTCTTATCATAATGGAAATACCTTGAAAGTTTATCCTCATGGATAAAATTATATAATGAATAAAAAACTAAAATACATAATGAACAAATAAATGAGCCAATAGTCAATGTAAGTAATAGCTGGGTAAGTAACAAAGTTAAAAATCTGCTGAAGTGCAGTTGGCCTCATTCAGAAAGAAATCTGACCCAAGAAAAATCAATGGGGAAAACAGTAAGCCACCACTGGAAATGTGCAGGAAGAAGATAGAAGAGCAAAGAGGGAATATGGAGAATAATTACCAGATGTAACACAAACCTGATTAAATCCCCTAGCTGTTAAAGAAATGGGAAATCATGACTGAATTAGTAAATCCTGAGACAAGATGGGCAAATACTGAATAGAAACAACAATGGAAATAAATAATTCTTTGAATGACCCCTTCCTGCCATTCCACAACAAAATTATACACTCACTAATCCAGGGTCAGAAATTTCAAGTAGTGAAGACAGGACATGAACAGAGACTCAAGGTGAACAGAAGCACAAGAAGAGAAACTGGAACAAACTGGCAAATTGAACGGCAAAAACTCACTAGGACTGACTGGTACCTATCCAAAAACTCTGCAGATACTGAAGACAGAAGAGATTTAACAGCTAATAAAATATGCAATCTCTGGTTAAAGTGAGCAACTATATTGTAGGCCTGCAGGGTAGTAACTGTTCTAAGTCTAAAGAAGGTAGTAGGGATCTAGGGAATTACAGATCACAGATCTTTATTTCACTATCCATTAATCTTGTCAAAATAATAATTAAAAATAGTCTTTTAAAAATCCAGTTTTCTAAAACATCTCAAGGATCATAATAGGACCAATGTATGGTAGAATACTACATCTTTAATATGTGTAAAATCATCTAGAGAAGAAGAGAATGGTGAGGCAAGCAAATTTGCAGATGGCAGAAAATTATCTTGTCTGGCAAGATTTTCTATAGGGACCTCGTAAATATGTGTTAGTGAGAAGCATAATGTCTAAAAATCAGTACTGGATGATATCCAGGAGCAACAATTGAAAGGAACAGCTTAAACTATTTGCATTTATAGTTACCCTGAGCAATTTGCTGACCCAAATTGGTTTTGGAGCCAAGAAGTCTACAGGATTGATTTTGTTTAATTAAAGTGTGTATACACTATGAAAGATCTATGAGGATTATAAGATCTAATGGTTTAAGGTATAGAGCAATTTTTAACCACCAAGAGCTACAGAGCAGTGATCTTTGGAACAAACCTTCATGCCTCTTAAACAAGGGCAAGCAGGAGGATTCAGGCAAGTAACTAAAGGCTGGTCAGTCTCACCTCAATCCCTAGGAAAGTGATGGAGCAAATTGTTGTTATCAGTGGTGCAAAGTCCAACTAGCAGCATGTAACCAGCTGCACTCTTTAGGGATGGACACTGGAGCCCGTGCTGTTTAATGTCTTCATTACCAATCCTGATGGCAGGACAGAATGCATTCTTAGCAAGTCTGCAGGCAGCACTAAATCAGGAAGAACAGCCAATAAGCTAGAGGCAGGGTTGCTACTCAGATTGACCAGGACAGGCTGGAGAAATGGGAAAACAGGAACTTCATGGAGTTCAACAAAAATGTATGAAGATCTAGGATGAAATTACCCCCATGGAACAACACAGGGTGAGAGGAGACTGCGAGCTGAGAGGCAGCTGTAGAAAAGGACCTGGCAGGCCATAGTAGGCAACAAGTTGGACATGAGGCAGCAGTGTGCCCTAGCGGCAAAGAAGGTAAATTGCATCCTTGAAAGTATTAGCCAAGACTGTAGCCAACAGATCGAGGGAGTTGATTATCTCCTTCTGTTGAGCATTGTTGAGACACAGTTGAGATGCTATGTCCAGTTATGAACTCCCAATATAAGGAAGACATGGACATACGGGAGCAGGTCCAGCAAAGGGCCACCAAGCTGACCAGGGATTGGAGCACGTGATGTAGGACAGAATGAGAGAGCTGACTTTATTCATCCTGGAGATGATAACAATCAGGGGTGACCTGTATTGCTGCCTACAGGTAGCTGATCAGAATATACAGAGAAGATGAAGCCAGTCTCTTCTCAGAGGTGCACAGCATTAAGAAAAAAGACAGTGGGTATTACTTGGAACGAGGGACATTCCAATTAGATATAAGGAAAAATATTTGTATCTTAAAAGTGGTCAAATACTGAAGCAAGTGTCCAGAGAGTTTGTGGGATCTCCATCCTAGGAGATGTTCAAGATATGGCTAGGTATGTCCCTTAGCAACTTGATCTTATTAGATATCCTATGAGCAATGAAATTAATTAAATGTCCTCCAGAGGTCTCTTCCAACCTAATTATTCCATGTTCCTGTGATTCTAATTAATTTGAAAACTTTTCATCATTAGTAGTCCTGAACCTCATTTTAAAGCATCTGATACCCAGCTGTGTAAGAGATGGTATACCAGCTACTTTACACCTCTTTAGATCTCACAGTCTATTCTGAGTGAACAGTGCAGGTAACAGAGACATGCTAGCAGTTTGCCTACATACAAAGCTAGTCAAGGTATGCAAGTTCCCTGTGACTGAGCATGAAAGAGTCTACATGGATCAGTACACTGGCAGTAAAATGGCTTTAAAGCTCACTCCAAAAGATAGTAAAGACAGCTCTGCAACATCTTCTGTCTAATCCCATATGGCTCTTCCTGTCTGTTTACAAGAAAAACTCTTCTAGTGGGATTTTCAAACAAACAGCAAGACAGTCTGAAATAAGAGAAAAGCTATAACCAGGCACAAAGAAATGCAGACTTTCACCATTTTGTCCAGATACCATTTGTTAGTCCTTCATTGATGAAGCTGCATTTGTTACAGCATCTCAAGGTGAAAGTGCATTGAAAAAGCACATTGACATTCTCAAAAGTATGGAGGCTGAAAGGGAGACATGGCTGAACTTATTAACATAATTTAATACATATATAAGCAAGTTCTTTAAAGATGATGTCTCTAATTGTTGTACTGGCATTTCAAGTGTGATATAGTTGCATGAATCTGGAGAGGCAATTTAGAGATTTAACATTAATTCCTAATTAACTAGTAATGTTTCCTTATATTTTTATGAGCTCATTTCCACTGATATGCAATTGTTTATCTGTATTGGTTCCTGTAGTGATACAATTAAAAACGTTTCTCTGTCTAAGAATACAGAGTAATAGTTGTTCTTAAGAGTGAAAATTATTGTAGTTTGTTTTGCATGGAATGTCAGGTTAGAGGAATAATGAACTCAATGAAGTTGAGTTCAATAAACAAAGAGTAGCAATATTGACAAGGTGTCAATATAGATCACAACAAGGCAGAGGCATATTCCAGTTGGGTGCAATAAATGGTGCTCAATTGTTTGAAATCTTCCATAACAAGTTGATGGAATCAACAGCATGTTACAGGTTACATTAGCATAGAAAACATCACAATCACTAATTAAATCAAGGGAAGAGGAATCAAAAAGGATGAGAAATAGAAAAATCAGGTCAGGTTTTAAATATGTAGACTAATACCTGTGAGGAGAATAATTCAAAATACAGATATTCACTTGTGCAGAATATTTTAAATTATGTAGAGTTAAGAATACTCTAGCTTGTGCGTGAAGATCAAAATAATAGATATCTGCTTGTAATGCAATATTGCTATATAAAACACTGTGATTGTGTGGATTGATATTCTTGCAATACATATCAAGGAGATAAAATCTGCTGTTTATCACAGTGGCAAACATCAGCTACTATACCGCATACATATCCAAGCACTTCTGCAGAAGAAAGATGCCTGTGAAGGATTTTTGAGAAAAGAAAAGAAGAGGAGGTGTTTTGGATGTTTCTAATAGGTGAAAAGCTGCTGAGAGCAGAATACTATTAATGCGTTTTATAAACTCTCTCTTGTCTTTGTAATTGGAAGACATGAGAACACACTAGGAGATATGAAAATCTGTATTTCAGTTAGGGTTACACAGATAGATGTTCTTAAAATAAGAACACTAATCTCTTTCTCAGACCTTTAACACAAAATTAACCCTGTACTGCACATGTATTGACATTTTAGTTCCTTAAACATATGTTGCATCTAATATAATACAACCTATCAATGACCTTTCTCCCTTACACCATCTTTCCAAAACCCCTTCTTTTTTATGCTATTGTCTGTAGAAACGTGTAGCAGAGTTTGAAAGAAATGTCTTTGTCTAGTCTTAAAATGAGAAGGCTAAANTTAGTGTCTTCAACCAGCCACACTCTTCTTGAAAATGCATAGTGAAAAAGATGAAAGGCAAGAGACATCCATTGCAACAGGGGCAATTCTGATTAGATTTTAGAAAAAAATCTTCTAACAGGAAGGGTAATCAAACTCTAGAACATGTTCTTCCACAAAGGCTGAGACCTCTTTCTTTAAGATATTTAGAACTTGATTGGTAAAGGCCCTGAGCAACGTGTTCTAACCTGTACCTGACTTCAGCATAGGCCGTTTTGAGCCTCCATGCTAAGCTATTCTGTGGTTTTACCAGGTGTCTGGAGAGGAAACCCACACACTTGATACCCTTCATAAGTCAACAGCGTTCACAGAGCGTACATGAGTGACATATCTGGGAGCAGACATGGCACCAGTTCAGCGAACAAGCATGTCAAATATTGCACCTCATTGTCAGACTCCACATTTGCCATTGCTGTTTCATTAATTCAGAGTAAAATTCTGTCTTTTTGCCATGGTGGTGGCAACAGGATTTGAAAGGTGATAATCAAAAACTAAACTATCTCCACAGGGAAAGAGGAGTAATCCTCTTGCTATCTGTCTTCAGGTTGATTTTATTTATTTTTAATAAGAGCTTCTTAACTGAGGAAAAAAAACGTTTCTTTGACAAATGTTTGGTCTGCTTTCTCAGTGAGAACTTCCTATAATATCTTACAGCTTACTTTAAAATGTTAATTTCTTATACTACCTTTTTTGTCCTATTGATAACCTTCTGATTTGCAAGGGTTCATCTGCAATAAGATCTTATTAATAAGAAGGTTCGCAATGCACATCTGAAATAGTTTTGCTGATTTGAAGCAGCTTATGGCAGTAGCAATTGCAATTTTTACTCATGTGTCATAAGCCTAATACATACAATCATTAAATTAGCTTCTCCTGCCAAATGGTAAGGGCTATGCCCATTATCAAATTGAATTCAACACAATGCTAAAAGGGAATTTGTGAGCAAATGCTCCAAAAAACAGAAACCAGTTATAAATATATTAAAGTAGCAGGAAGAGCTCCATACAAAAGTGCATTTAACAAAGAGCAAGAAAAAGCTCACAACTCCTTCAGCCACCATATTCAAGGACAAGCTATACCACCCACACATATAAATAGAAACTCTCATATTAAAGTAAGGGCAAGGTTGATTCACAAGCCCATGAGGACACTTGTGTTATACTGGAAGCAAACTTCAGGGATGGCATGGGTTTAAAGGACTAAATAAAGTGATTTCTCTGCCATTTTTTCTGGCACAGTAAGGGTTTTGGTTTTGTTCCTTTTATCTAGTGCATCTATAGCAGCTAAATCCCTTGTTGTTCCCACCCACACAGCAGGTATAGAGACAGG
Source organism: Aegotheles bennettii (assembly GCA_013398125.1). Classification (NCBI taxonomy): domain Eukaryota; kingdom Metazoa; phylum Chordata; class Aves; order Caprimulgiformes; family Aegothelidae; genus Aegotheles; species Aegotheles bennettii. The sequence goes on from VZRW01000375.1 coordinate 20,427, forward strand.
AATTTGGGTTCCCTGCTGAACCCAGCCTCCCACTCACACAGGTGCAGGAGCAGGGCTTGGAAACCCCAGGCACATCTGACAAGAGTTTATGATCACAGGAAAGAGAGAGGAAGCTCTGTTGTCACTCTTCTGCTGTTGGAAACCTCTGGATATTAGAGAAGGTGGAAAATGGCAGTCGAGGTCAGACATTTCATGCCACACCTTCTGTCACGGCACTGGGTATCCACACATCCCTGGACAATCATCTTGGCAGCCTCAGTTGCGCCTACAAATGCAGTTACAAACTGCACTGTGTCATCCAGGGACAGGGGGGAAAGACAGTCACAAGACATATGTTTTTTTTCCCCACATGGCAGGACCTCAGCACAAGCTACAGAAGCACTAGAGAGATGAAGAGGAGGGAGGTTGCAAAGTAAATGGGACCAGGACGGGTAAAAAGCTTAGAAAGCGGGACAGAAACGCGAGATGAAGGATCTGATTCCTAGAAGACAACGACTGCTGCATTGGTGGGAGGCACCGGGTCAGAGGGGCCGTGGAATCGACAGAAAGACCAAGCTTGAAGTACCCACTGCAAGGATGGCAGCTTTTGATAATGGCTCAGTGTGTCAGACCTCAAGGGTGTTGGGGATCCAGGCAAGGCGATGTGTCCGGGATCCAGGCAAAGCTAGGCGATGTAATCCCAAGCTGGCAGCAAGCTGCCCCGGAGCACTGGGTGCGCAGAGAGCGCAGAGCCGGCCTCCCTTCCCAGCACTCGATGTTCTTGCAGGTATTGTAGGGTGAGTAGTTTCTCAACTTCCAACTCACAGAGCACATCCTGCTCCTTCCCCCAGTGCTCAGGCACTGAAGGTACCCCAGTGCCTCGAGCCCTGCCTTTTATGGTCCACCCCCTTGTTAGGCATTTAGCTTTATTATCATCAAACAATTAGCACCTGAATGTGATGACCAGGAGGGCTGCCCAGTCAATCAACAATCAGGTAGCCCTCTGGTCATCCTCTACAAAGGGCTGCTGTTTAAACAATGATCTTCTGGCTGCTCTCAGAAGCTCGAAAAGGAGAAACAAAAACAAGGCCATAGTAAGGCACAAGAATGAGGTAGAATAAGCACAGCTTTTGTTAGAGTAATGGGAAGTGTTCACCATCTGACATAACTTCTCTGGATGAATAGTTTGATATGTTTCTTCTTATCCAACAAGGACACAAGTGGTCACTCTTAACACTGTCCATGAAAACTAATTTAAAAAAAATCTATGAATCTATCAATGTTATAACAAACAAAGGATAAGATGAAACATTTGAAAAAAGATTGTGGTAAAAGCCTTCATTGTCTGGATTCATAAATTTGCTGAAGTTTCTCTACCTCTTGTACATAGAGCTTAGGTACTGTGGTCTCAGAGCAGCCAGAGACCTGTGATACAAGTCTCTGCACAGAAAAATACTACATTGACAGCAATTTGTAGGAAGGTATTTTATCTCCTTCCACACACCTAAAGTACCAGTGAAAAGCTCTGGGAATCCTGCAGGCAACACACGGATGAAAGAAGGGAGACGAGTTATACTTCTGCTAGTCATACTGTAAATCGTGTAAGACTACTTCTTCCTGTGCTATAAAACAGGGTTGCCCCTAGGCCACTCTGCAAGATTAATTGCCTTATCAGCTCTGAATCAGGGAGTCATAATCAGTTTCTTGGCCTTATTTTTTCCTCTTCAGTGTTCACTGATACATCTGCACGCAGCTGGGACAGGGTACGAAACACAGTTTCCAGTTAATAGAGGAGAAAACAAGGGGCCTGCTCAGGTCCTATAGAAATCAGTAGGAGTAATGACACTGACTCCAATGGACCCTTAATTATCAGGACAAGAAGGCTTTTGAAGAGATAATTACTGCTACAGGTGTCTAAGTGTTATTTACTTACCCATAATAGTAATCATGGCCACTACACACCATTTCATTCTTCTGTTCTACAGTATACATCAAATGCTCTGCAGAACAGTGAGCACAAGAACAAAACAAGTGTAAGGAGGTCTAATTAGTGAGATGGTGTCTCAATCACTTACCATGCTGATAATTATCAGACTTGGTAATTTCCCTGGTTATTCTATTGTGGTTTCCCAAAGATAAAAGAAAAAGGACACAGTGTCCTCAAAACAAAGCACAGATTCTGTCACACTTAATACTACAGAATAACACCATGTCCCACAAGCTCTTCATGCAAATCAACTGAGAAAGAGGGTTTGACATTTCTCATAAGTAACAGGGGCTTCAGTAAACATGCACCTAGCAAAGTAAAACAGTGTGGGCAGGAGTGGAAGAATAAATCCAGTATAAGTCTAAATCATGCTTAATGACCTCTTTTTCACATGACAGCGGTGATCTCATTGGCTGCCGAGACACATGATATGCCAATTCAGGAGTACCAGTGTGAGAACAGCAGGTCCTGATTGCAACCTGTCCTAATACTTGACAAGCACAGAAGTTTTGGTGTATCTCTTTGAAGTGGTGGTATAACATAGCACAATTTATAAGATCATTTCAACAGCTATGTACCCACTTTGTCCTTGTGAGAGAAGTAATAACCTCTTTCACAATATTTTTACATCTCACTTAAGGAAAAAGAAATGTTTTTCATGCTCTGAATAGTTACAAGTCTAGAGAAAACTGAGCCCTCAAACTAAAGTTTTTTCCTCCCAACCAATTCCCTAATTCAGTCTTATTCATCATTTCAGAAGGGTCTTGAATATCCTGCTTTCATACTGAAGATATTTCCTTGGCATTGCAAACAGAGCTTTCAGAAGTCTCATTACAAAGGAACTCTCTGAACAACAGGCCCTGTAGCCTCACTCAGAATCTCAATTCCTTTTTTAATCTGCACAAATAACTGAAAACCTTTCAGGCAACAACTTTCAAATTTTTTCTCCTTAGGTATTCCCTCAGCTGGAAACGTTAATCTTAACACTCATATGTTTCTGGAGGTCTGGGTTTTTTGGTGGGAGCTTCTGAAATAACACCGTCTTTTTACCAATCAATCTTTGAAATTATTTTCCTAAAGAGTCTGTTTTTAGATTTCTTGCTGTTGACAGTTTCATGATAACAATATCCTGATTTTAATCAGCAGCTATGCCTTCTTTCTAAGGTGATGCTTCAGGTTATATCACTAAACTTTGCAATAGATTAAGGAGTCAGAGGTAGGAAGATGTAGACACTGAGTTTCTCCCTTATTTTCTGACATTCTGACAGCAGATAAATTCAGATTGCTTCTTTTTCTTTCAGGGATGTTTGGAATACTTAGAATTTCTTCCAGGCATCAAGGATTACTCTCTGTATAAAATGTAAAACCTTTATGATTTTCCTTTGGAACCAACCTGAGTCTACATAGGTGTGTGCAGATCTCACTCCCTGAGGAAATACAAAAAGACAGGAAGGATGAGAGGTCACACTCTCTATGAGGAAATCCCACTCAAACTGTCCAGCTTGGTCAAAAACACCTTTATCACTCCCACCGTTTTTATACCACCACTCTTAAATAATGATGCCACTCAATGTATCTGAGTAACACTGTTTGGTGATGAAGTGAGTTTAGACTGGGGCTCATGACTAAATACCATTCCTACAATCAACAAGTACCCACAATATCGGGTTAGATGAAATAGGGACAAAATTACGGTAAGTAAAGCAGGGATCGTAGTCCAGTGCTCAAAAAAGACACAGTAGTCAGCACTTCTAAAAGTCACTAAGTCAGCAAAGCTGGATTGTATTCTGCATGACAAAGAGATAGAATTTAACCCTATTCTGTTCTTCCTAGTAACTGTTTTGGCTGTTGCAGAACATTTATCCATGGGCTGAGTTACATATGTACACACACAAATCACACAGAGATTGCCCCAGCTCCTGACAGCTCAAAGTCTAGGACAACACCAGGATAAAGACCGTTTCCTATCCATTGATAAAAAGGCAAAGGCACAGCACTTACCACGGTTTAAACTGCTTGGCATCGAGTGGCTTGACTACAGAATACAGGCTGTCCATAGTATGAATCTGTCCTGTCAGTGTGGAGCTTCTCTTTTTACAGGAGATTTTTTTGAATATAATAACTGTTGGGTCACAACTTCTGTCTCTGTTTCACGTACCACAACTGACACCTTACCACAAGCCAAAACACTATAGGGCGGCCTAGTTTTCCAGAACACCAGCTCAAAACACTACTGTCATTTAAAAGTCAACACTAATTAAAAGACCTGGGTTTTCTAACTTTCTGCAGCAGTGGTCTGTTTTTCCCTTTGACATTTCATGGGAGTGGATGGAGTCCCTCCTGACATCCAAGGTCCTCACACCACCCTTTTCAGGTGCTCATGAGCATGGTTTTTGCACTAGTTTTCTAAATAGGGTCAGCAGCTCCGTGACTGTTTGACAGTAGAGCTGATAAAAGTTGCAAGAAGGTCTTAGAATACTGCCAGGGTTAATTTTATAAGTGCAAATGTTTGAGAATACACCTGGCATTAGATAGACAGAAAAGCTTCTGCAGTATCAGTTTGGTACAAAATCTGTCTGGTTCTAACACACTAAGGCTACTAGCAGAGTTGTTTGGGGGCTTAAAAAAATAAAAGGTCAAAGGCAATAGGTAGTTATTTACAGAGCTGCTGAGCGCTCACTGACTTCTACCAATGAAGCACCATTAGTTCCTCTCTTACAGTGGTAATTTCAAGCAGAAACACACAAAGCCCACACTCTTCACAACCTAAAAACCCTATACTAACATCTGGATATGTAAGGCAATGGCCCACAGATCTAAAGAAAATTATTTTTCCTTATCTCTGAATATGTTTCTTACCGGGCCACATGGATCGAAGGAATATCTGATCAGAGGAATATTTAACGGGAATGGTGATTGAAAGAAGGCTGGAGAGTTTCCCTTTGAAAGGAAAACACCACTCCACATTTTGTAAGTGAGTAATTTTGGTATTAGCACCACTATTTACACATACTTTCTGAAGAGATGCATTTCTCAGTATCTGACTTCTGTCAGAAAATCTGATTTGCGCAATTTTACGTGCCTGGAGTTCCCAAATAACACTGTGGAGGTACATGTTTACACAGTCTTCTTAATAAAGCAAATGGCTAAAGAAGTCTCACTTCTAATTAAAAAAGAAAAAGTAGACCTTTTATTTCATCAAGTAAAACTTCCCATTCCAGTGGTCTCTGTTTAGCCAAGGTTTTCACAGCTGTGTCTGAACGCTGGGTAGATTAACTGGTTTAATTAAGATTTTAAAAAGACAACGCCTGACAAAATAATTCTCTTCCTTCTAAAGAATTCATTCCTGCTTTCTGACCTGGAAAATTCTGTTGTAGTCTGAGAATTCATACCCTTTTAGCCTTAGTATTTCTGTTTGGTTTTAATTTGGCACCCAATCTGATGCCTCATAGGTCTTGCATTGAAAAAGACAATAAATTCTGAATCCATACCACTGGTAACACCAACATTGCTTGAAATGTAATTCCATTGCAACTGAAAGTTTAATATCACCCAAAGTTTGCTTTGATGGAGATGTAATGAATTATGCCTATTAATGAAAGAAATGGGCATATTTTTTTCCATATGAGAGGTCAAAACATTGCAAATCTGCCTCCCCAGATTCCCCATACCCTGTATAAGATAAACTGTGTAAGAGTCAGCACAGTTTTGGGTATAAACAGGATAAATGCCATTCAGACAGAGACAAAGGAATATAGTGAATTTTCAATTTTGTTTCATTGACTTCTCAGGGAACAGTGATTTTTAGCCTTGCCAAATTCCAGATACAAAGTTGTTCCGTGTTCTCCAGTATGGCCCTCCACTCTGCGGCACAAGTATAGACTCATGCTGAGGGCAAAACATACCAAGGCCATGGGTTTGCTGAATACCTCAACAGCTCTATGACACCATCTGCTTAAAAGCATTTGAAGACTTCCAGCCTCTTCATAGAGATGGGTCGCCTTTCCTATAGGAGGAGACTTAGTAACCATATCCCTGGTTATTACACTTTAAAAAAAAAATATTCTATTTTCTTTCGTTTTGACTGCTGGTCTCTGCTACATTAAACATGTTTTATGTCTTGCTGATACCATAACATTATTAAACTTCCATAGTCAAACTTGCTGCTGGTGTGGATGTGCTAAACCAGTTTGTTGCTGTTTGAGAAAATGTTACAGATTTGTCTATACATTATGAAAAAGAAATGTGTATGTCTTTTTCTATTAATTTTCCATGAAAATCAAGTCTACATTTTCTGGTATGTTTCTTTCATCTATAAAACAAAGACATTTTCAGGATATCAGTGATATCAAAGGTTTTGTAAGAGTGAGGTTTTGACAGATGACCTCTTAGTAACAGACCCTGACTCTCCAGACAGACACTTTACTGCTTAAAGGTGCTAACATTCCTGCCTAGTAAAGTAGCCTGTATACTGTCCCGAGGGGGCTGACTGATACTTCAACCCACAGGTATTACATTTCAGGCCCAGTGACTTTTGAGAAGGTCAGTGAAATTCTTCCCATCTGGCTACAAAGAAAGAAAATTCACACACAGGGCTTGCAAACTGATGCTAAAAAAGTGAAATCCAATCCAGATAACAATCAAATGCAGGATCCCTCCCCCTACTTTGGAATCAGATCTCACAAGAGAATCATCATCATCATCAAAGCACTTTAATGATGTTTTACTGCATTCATGTATTTTTGCATTAATACATTCCGAAAGTATTTTAAATTGTTATTTCAGTTCTTGTGCCCTTGGTGAATCCATTTGACATTTAAAATTCTATCGCTGTTGAGGATGCACATAGATGAAATTTATTACATAATGAATATGAAAGGCAATAATGCACAAACATATCCTCACAGTATATTTATCCTCAAAAGGGAGATTCAGATCAATGTAAGGCAAGGTGGAAAATGTTTGCCAAATACTAAGTGACAAAAAACTTCCTCCTCCTATTTAAATAATTTGCCAATAGATGAAAATAAATCTTGGGAGATATTTTCTGTAATTTTAGCAATCGTTCGGGAATTATTTTAGATCAAAACAAATTGATTTGGACTCTAATTGTTGATACTGGAAAACATAAAAATATCCTTTTCTTGGTTGATTTCCACATTGCTCCACTGATTGAAAGCATTAACACAACACAAGCAGGGAACAGAGAAAAGATTAGTTGTTTTCTGCCAGAGTTTTCATCCATAGAGAGCCCTGGTCCAATTCATCTTTCATTTTAGATCAAGATAATTTAACTAGGTGAAAAAGTAACAGGAAGAAACCACTAATATGAATAATTGCTATTCTTGTCAGGTTCTTTGCACAGTTCTATCATTTGCCATTGTATCTTTGCAAATCTCAGTATTGCAAGATCCTTCAGCAGGTCTTCATAGGCAACAATAATTTTCATTAAGTAGTTTTATACTGTTGTCAGATTTTTTAACTCCTTCATTCATGCTGTTTTCCTGATCATTTATGAAAATGTTGAGTAACACAGATCAGAGTGAGACCTCATGTTCAACCTTACTTTCTGCTCTGAAAACTATCAATTTTTCTGTTTTTTTGTCATTTTCTGGATTTTAAGCAGTTATTAATTCACAAGAGCACATTCCTTTTTCATTCTCTGACTGTTTCATTTCTTTAAGAGCCTGTACTGACAGACATTGCCAAACCTTTTTCAAAATTCACGTACATTAGATAAACCAGACCCTCTTTTCTGTTGCACCCGTTGAGTCTTTCAAAACACAAGATTTTGTAAGGTATTACTTTCTTCTACAAAGTTCTAATAGACTTCTCCTCATCATATTAATATTGATTTGTGTGGCCACTCATTTTATTCTTTGCTATTATTTTTACCAGCCTGACATAACTTCCTTTCTAACGTGTAGTTCTCTAGAACATCCTTAGATTAATTTTAAACAAATTGTGCCATATTTGTCCCTTTATATTTTTCTGGTAGGAAGGTTCTTTTGACTAGAGGTAGTATACTGCTATCTGTTGCAATCCAGCAGTTCTCTGAACCCCTTTCAAATCCCTGAGTAAACATCATCTTACCCAAGTAAAGTTTAACATTTTTGACAATTCATTCTAAAGTATATTCCATTGGTGCCTTAGTTTTGAGCGAGTTCTTCCAGATTCTGTCCCAACAAAGATTATAACCAATTTAGGAATATTGCTGATTTTTTCTATAACAAACACTGATGCAGACAATTCATTACTTTTTTTTTGCTCTGGCCTTATTGTCCTTGAGTAATACTTCTATGCTTATGCCAGCTATCAGCCCCATGGACTCTTTGGCAGGCTTCCTGCTTCCGATGTGTTTTTTGAAGTCGTCTTTTTATGACTAGTTTAAATGCTTTTAGCAATTTTCTCATCAAAATCTTTTTTGGCTTGGATTGCTATGAACTAACATTTAACTTCCCAGAGTTTATGTCTATTTCTCCTTTCTTCATTTGAGCAGATGTTTAAAGATGTCTCCTTACTTTCAAGACCTTCCTTCTTTCTCTTCCTTTAACACGGCCTTTTTTCTTTTTGAAGATCCTCTTCAAGTCTTTCCTGATTTATGATGCACTTACTCTGAACCTAAAATATTGATTTGCGATGCACATTCATTCTGACACAAAAAATTAGTCTGAGCCTTCAAACAGTCTCCATGCTGTCTGCAAAACTTTTATGCTTATAGCCACTTTTTAGTTAATCATCTTTTCACTTTCAGTAGCTTTACTATCATGCCAATATGTTGGGGTTTTTTTTTCACTTACCAGGATATTGAATCTGACTACACTGTTACAGGTGGCTGATAATTATGTCTTAAACCAGTCCCTGTACACTGTCCAAGATTAAATCAGGAGCTGCTTTTCTGTGGGCAGAACAATGTGCCCTAAGGAGTGTATCTAACAGTACTTGAATACTTTACCAGTGCAACATGGTGATAGAACTTTTCTGAATCTAAAACACACCAGGGAAATTACAAACATTTGATATTATTCATGTGTTTTCTTCTTTGCTTCAGTCTACTGACAAGGTCTCCCAGGCATAAAGGGAAAGATCTCCTACATTTTCTGGGAAATCAGCACACTGAACACCTCTCTAAAGTACTGTACTCTACTGTCTGCATCACGGCGAACAGAAGGAGGAAATGGAGGTCTGCATGCAGTTGCAGGTTTACAGTCTTATTGACATGTGGTAGGATAGCTTACACAATTGGAGTCCTTCAGACAGCTGGAAGAAACCTCACACTTGCAGACACTGTTATCCGCTGAAGGGACAATGTAGTATGGCACAAACAACCCAGGAGATTTTTGGAGTGCATTGATGACAACATCCCAACACAGGTGATAAAGAAGCCAACAAGCAAAGATACTCTCTTGGACCTCATATTTAGAAACAAGAAAAATCTAGTCAGGGGTGTCAACCAGCCAGCCAGTCAGAAGCAGCCTTGGCTGCAGTGACCATAACATGGCAGAGTTTGTGATGCTGAGAGAAGAAAACAAGACAAAAAGCAAGATCACAACCCTGGTTCACAGATGTACTTGGAAGAATTCCATGGGATACAGCCTTGAAGAGGAGTCCAGAAGAGTTGGTTGGTTCTCAAGGATCACTTCCAAGAATGGCCTATCCCAACAAGCAGAATATTAAGCAAAGGTGGCAGGAAGCCTGAATGGATGAAGAAAGAGCTCCTGACCTAATTCAAACATAGCAAGATACGTACAGGAAGTGGAAAGAAGGACAGATGACCCAGGAGAAGTATAGAGACACTGTCCAAGCATCCAAGGAATGGCATTAGGAAAGCCAAAACCCAGCTGGAGGCAAATATGGTGAGGGATGTGAAAGGCGACAAGAAGGGCTTCTATAGATATATAAACAGAATAGGGGAAGAAAGGGAAAATATGTGCCTGATGCTGAATGGGACAGCTACCCTGCTGACAAAGAACACTGAAAAAACAAGGTGCTTAATGTTTTATTTGCCGCAGTCTTTCCTCATAACAATGGCCTCTAGGAATGAATCCCAGGCTCCTGAGACCAGTGGGAAAGTCTGGAGGAAGGAAAAGTTACCCTCGGTAGACGAGAACCAGGTTAAGGAACATTGGACATGCACAAGCCAGTGGGACCTGGTGGAATTGATACACCCACAATTGGTAAGGGAGTTTCTCAGTGTCATTGCAAGGCCCTACTCAATTATCTTTGAAAGGTGGAGCAGATTGCCCCAATGGGCTGTGCCATCTCCATCCTTGGCAGTTTTAAAGACTCATCAGAACAAAGCCCAGAGCAATTTGGTCTGACCCTAGAAGCGTCCCCACTTTGGGATAGAGACTTTCTGACGTCCTCCCCATCCAAATGATTCTGTGGTACATAGCATCCCATAGTCACTGGCTCTCCACAATCAGTGGCACCACTGGTTACATGGGTTGCCATTCATACAACTGTCACGTTCTGCTCTGTACGTTTAGATGTGGAATTTCCACCCACAGGAATCTCATGGCACAACTTTTTCCATCATCTTATTTACTTTATATTGTCTTATACTTTCTGTAATTTATTCAGTCTCTTTCTCAGTGGAAATATCTACTCTGTCATCCCAATATAATTTGTGCAGTGTTAGTAGTGTCCTTCTGAAATTCTGCCTTTCATCTACTTTCTAAGATGCCTACAAAGTCTTTTTTTTTTTAATGCAGGCATCCTATTTCACCAGTTTTAACTTTCAGACTTACAGTTCAACTTTGTTGCCTCAAAAAGAAGTGCCATGTTTAGGCTCTAAAAATTGGTCTGTGTATTTCAAAAATGTCAAAATACCTCATAGATGTGCATGGGAGCTACTGGCTGTACTAATGAAAACAAATTCTTCAGGCACTTAACTATGGCATTTAAGCATTCACGTTTGGCAGAACAGAGAAAATCAAATAAAAAATTAACAGAGCTTTTGTACGTATGGTTTTGCAGAGAATACCACTCTTCAATCTAATCTGTAAACTTGGCACACCATGGGCAATAAGGAGATGGGCTTTATAAAACATACAACTCAAAACTAGCTCCCACAAGCCTGGGTTATAAGACTTTATGAATCCTTGCTAAGTTTCTAGTTTTAAAAATGGATGTGCAGCATCACCTTATGAAAAACAGGTTGGTTCATGTAGAAGTGATAAGACTAATAGGTAGTCAATAAATACATAACATTTAAATATTTCTATAAAGGAAAAGGTTAATTTTTTTCACCTTGAAAGCATGCCCACAGTTGTAGCTATTGTTTACGTTTTAATATACATTTCTATAATATATATTGTTTACCACACTACTTGTTTGTATAAAACTGGACTTTGTTAGCATAAACATAATACTGTAAGACAATTATAAAAAAGAAGAAAATATTTTAATGGCAACTTGCTGTAGCACAATATGCATAGAATGCCTGTAGGAAAAGTTTGAGTGTATGAGCATCAGGAAAATGTGATTATAAGACTGATCAATATACTGTTCCAATAACTAATCAAACCAGATATTCCTTTCTGTGTCTGGCATAAATCAGACATAATTATTTTGACCAAGACTTTTTTTATTGTTGTTGCATGAATTCCTTATACCATACCATTGTTTTGCCTGGCAAATACTTAGTGTGGGAATTCCAGCCTGCTGTGATTTCTGCCTTTGCTTTTGTCTATGCTTATTTGTTCTCACACACTGAGTGGAAGAATACAGACTCATAGGAACTAATGAGGTAATTTGTAAACCTGTCAGTAACAGACATGAGAATTAATCTAGAGGTGGTTTGGTGAAAGGGGAGATCAGGATTATAGGGGCCTCATTTCACCACTGCAGCAAAATCCTGATTTTGGCATCAAGCCAGGCTTTTACTTGTATAAGTAAATCTCAGAACTTGACATTCCTACTCTGCAGGAATACATGATTGCCAGCCAACATGCGTCCACAGGGGGTCTGAAGTAACACCTGAATTCCCTCTTCTCCTAAACCCCACATGAAACTTCTACATTTGCACTGTATATTTCCCAATTTGTGCCTCCTGCCAGTGGTACTACATGGGTAAAAATTTTGCAACAGATGTGATATTCCATCTCCAGCACTCCTATTGTTTGTATGGATGTCTGCTTGGGGCCCCACTGAAGGAGGCTTCTTAAGGATGAAATTGTGCCAAAACCCATAAGGGCTGTTTATTGCCATATTATTTTTATTCTATATGATTCTTAGCAACAACAACATGTTTTTGAGAATGCAATAAGTGACAAAGCAGGACTTTATTACTAATGTTTCGTGTTTTTCATTTTCTTAAGAGGAACTGAGGAGAGCAGTCCATCATACAACTTTGTGTTTGTTCCTTTTATTCTGTAGGGAAGTGAGAGGGATCTTCTACATCTGTTGTTATTCTTTGTTTTTCATGGGGGAGCAAGAAGTCTTGATGGCTTTATTGTTGCTCTGTTTTCCCTACTCACATTCTTAGGAGAGACATCTGGGGAGAAGGCTATGAAACTGTGTGGAAGCTGAAATGCTATGAAAGGCAAGGGAGGTGGTTTTATAATAACCAATGAGAACAGCTTTCCATGGGAAAGCAGTCTTTAGAGGGGAAAATATTATATGAAACTTAAATGATCAGGATGCTTGGATAATTCTTGTCTTACTTGTTTTACGAGTTTCCAGGTAATTCATGAGCTATTATGAGTAAGACCAATCTATGTCATTGTTCTATTATTTGACATGCTTTATCAATACCTGGCTACCTGGTTCCACACTGTTGCTGATCTCCATTGGCTACCTGATAATTCATCAATGCCATGCAAGCAAACAACCATTGGGATAGCAATAACTTTTGCATTGCTCTGGCCAGCCAGAAGTGATTACTGTTTGACCTGTGCTTGTCACAGATGCTCACATTCTTTTTCATGTAACTGTGTCATGGTACAACCACTATCTCTTCTAAGACAAGCTCACCAGAGAAAGATGAGACTTCAGGAATTCTTACAGGTTTGAATGACACATGTATTGTATACTTGAGTTGATTGGTTTAGTGACAGCTCTCAGAAGTATGTTTAAACCCCACACCCCGTGCAATATTCTAATTTTCCCAATTTCTAGAAGACTGACATATATTAAAGATGAAAAAATAATTAAGCATCATGATTTAATTAGAATCTTCACATCTAGTTTATACTTTAGAAAGGAAAAAGCTGAAGAGTTGATCTCTTGCCCTGTAAAGAATAAGTACATGGGTTATGACTGAAGCAATGAGTTTGTCAAGAATAAATCTTGCCAAGTAGATCAAATGTGCTATCACAGGACAAGGTTTTGAGGGTTAAAAAAGGAAGCAGTGGTTATCATATAAATTAACTTTAGTAAGGTTTTAGGGGAAGAATCCAGAGGAAAGCAGCAAAAGCCTTCAGAAGTCTAGAAAACAGGACCTTCAAGGAAGAACTGAACAAACTCTGGTTTCTTGGCACTAGGAAGAAAGTGCTGAACCAGGTGTATGAGAAAAATATAAAAGTATATGAAAGCTGGTGTAAAGAAAAAGGAAATAAACTGCTTCCCAAATACATAGTCAGTAAGACAAGACACAGCTTAAATTGATACATAGAATAGTCCAGGTGGACATTAGGGAAAATGAGGAAAGCAAGGTTAATTAGACACTGGGATGTACTATTGGATGGGTAAATTAAATCTCCATCATTAGAGAGTTTCAAGAACAGATTAGACAAACAGTGGTTAGACAAATAGTGCCTATCAAGGGGCTGATAAAGTAGATGATATTTTAGGACATCTCTTGATCTTTCAGTTGTATAATATATATCTTTGGTTTCAGGTACTGAAAATAGCTGAATTTTTTCAGTAAAATACACTTTTCTTAAACAGTTCTGAGCTGATGAAAAATACTTTAAGATGTGTTTCCCCCCAGACAAGTTATTTAATTAAAGCTACATTCTTGTATATAGTTATTTTGCTTTTGTTTAACCATCTCATTGTTTTTCAAGGGTTAGGTTTCATTCAAGTAAGGACTCACTTTCCAGTCATTAGTAAAGCTTTTAGAAAAAAATTCTGACAGTAAACCCAGCAGCTTCATGTAGGAACTACAGGAGCCTGACCTGAGCTTTTGTATCTGTAATTTCACTTATAAGAGTGTTTCAGACACCTTAGGTGTTCTCTTTTTCACCCTGAAGAATTCATGCAAGAGCAGTGGGAATAAAAGTTACCACCACAGTAATCTGTTAATCAGCTGTCATCTTGTTTTAAAGACAAGGTGCAGTTCTGCTACTTTACCTATCCTGTTTATTATCTCTAATAATGATTTTATTTGTATGTATATTTATATTTAAATAGTGATAACTGTCCAGCAAGAGCAAGTCTGAAACCATCAATTAAATTCCCAAAAACCATACATTACTTAAGCTTAATGGCTTAAACAAGGGATTCAGCTGAATCAGACACAATATTCACATTACGCTGTGTTGTTTGGAGTCTTTATTAGGTAATGTTTACCTTATTCGTACTGTGTATCATACTTCTATAAACACTTTAAACATGGGCAAATATTGCAGAACAATATTCGCAAATTTTCATTCAATAAATTATTCATTTTCTTTTTTATATGTTTTTGAAAGTGTGTTGCATGGCAGATTGTGAGTAAAAATTTTTGAAGACAGGTCTAATTACATTGTCTGGACATGAATTTGCAAACAGAGGCTGACACAAATATGTAGGCACACTGGAAACATACAAATCCATCTTGAAAGCCTTTTGTGAATTTAATGAGACTTTGAACCAGGGAGTAGATATAATACACGTAATCTGGATTATCAGTGACACAATGTTGGGTTGTATTTAGAGGACGATGGCATATAGTGAACCAGCCATTTGATAGCCTTTTGATTAAACATGCAGCCACATACCAAAGGTCATCTTGAGGAACCGGAGACAGGAAGAACATCGATTGTTTCCAAGTCAGACACAGGAAGGGACACAGGAAGAGACACCAGGAAATAAGGCAGCACTACTTCCAAATGACATGGAAGATGCATTACCAGGAAGTAAATGGATCAATGGGAGCGTTGCTAATTGGACCAATGGGGGTGTTGTTAGCACGCATGACTGCCCCATGTAAGAGGGACGTTAACCAATCAGACAGTGCGTATTAGGTGCGTGATACAAATGTATATAAGGGATAATTAAGTAAATAAAAAGATCTTTTGCCTGATTCACATTGAATTTGCAAAGTCCATCTTTGATCCCCTGCAACACAATACACAATAATAAGGCTGAGAGTCATAGAAATTAATCAAAAGGGAACTTTGAGATTGAGCAAGCACTGTGGTAAAGCCTTCTTCCAGACGATTCTTAAATAGAAGAGAGCAAACAGATCACAATCATTGTCCCACGAAAAAAGTTTGCCAAACTCTTTTACTGCAGTTCTTCTTTTCAGCTTCCCTCATTCCCTCGTATCGCAACTCCCTTTGTCATAGCAAGGGTCCCCATTATTTCCAGTGCTTGGACCTGAATGGAGGTACCAGTGGCTATAGTTAAAATGGAGCTCATCTATCATATGTGAGAAAGCATAAAGCTGGGATGAAACTTACACCCTGTGGTTATATTACTTGATTATGAGAACAGAATTTGGATGAAGGTTGGAAACATCTACAAAAGAAAAAGATAAAAGAAAGAAAGAAAATACACTGGGTTTGAGAAAACAAGTAGTTATGCAAAATGATCAAAAGGAATGGGAATTTACTGACATAAAAGGAAATTGTTCATGAGATATATTTGCAACTCATTCCAATATAGTCAACAAAATGAATTGCAATAAAATATTCTCATTGGTTTGAATCAAATGCAGAAATTAAAAATGATACAGTAACAGAGGCAAAAATGTTACCAAAAACATGATGATGTAAAGCAGTATTTATAAAACCTAACTAGAAAGAGGTAACAATATGGAATACAACAGCAAAAATCCAATTATTTTTGTTAGAAAAGACAATAGTCACATTAAAAACTTATAAATGGAAATCAAACCTTAAACATTGCATAAGACATGATGTATTCATGTGAGCAATCCCATTTTAATACATGGGAATACTTATGTGAGTAAAACCTCTTATATCAGCCTAAAAATAGTAGTATTTCAGGGAGTATTTACTCTGGGCTCTCTAACCCCTCATATTTTAAGTTGTTTCATCTGCTCGTTCAGCCTGATCATTGTTAGTAGCAGTAGGACATCACTTGATGTGCTCTAATATCATTTGTCCACAATTTTTGTGTCCTTCTATGGAAAGCAGAGCAGTTGCTGAACTGAGGTGGGCCTATGGTGGATGCTCAGAACCACCAGGAAGGGTCCTCTGGAGTGCAGTTGTTACTACCTGCCTGCCAGCATCCTGGGGACTGCCTCTGAGATCCTCATGTATATCAGGCTGTTCTCAGACTCTGCTTTGGGAGACAGGTACCCCAGCACCTACACAGAATATCTGAAGCAAAGAAATATCTGAAGAAATGTTCCCCAGAGGTTTCACCATCTTAAGGTCAGTGAAAGATCAGAAATCCAGAGAAGAAATCCCTGAGGAAAAATGAGTAAATCCACTTGTGGTGGGAAAAGTTACTCTCTTGACCTGAGCAATGAGATCCAGGAAGTATTTTGCATCTGAGAATAGCTGTGGGATGAGACCACACGAACACTGGGGGATCCACATGGAAACCAACTCCTTACAACATGCAGTGTGTCATGTCCTAGCTCCAGTCTTATACAACTGAGAAGCCATGAAGGAGAAGAGTGTTATAAAGACAGAGAACATGCTGATGGTGGGCAAAAATGTTCAAAGGAGACACAGCACAGGAGAGATAATACACTGAAATCTAGCTAGTATTCAACAACATTAAGCCAGACATAAATATATAGGAAACATGTAGTTAGCATCCCTGGCACCATAACGTAACAACATTGTAGTGACAGAGATTTCTGATTTTAGGGAAGTTATGATTAAACTTTATTTCAGTACAACCAGAACTGTATTACAGATGAGAAAAATGTATGGTAGAACAGAGGTCCTCCTCAGTGCACTTAGTGCTTTGTGCACACTTTTTTAGGTGGAGTATCCCAGGGATATATACTTGGGCCAATATTGTCTGACATCTTCATGAATGACCTGGATGTATGGACAGAGTGTACCCTCAACAAGTTTGCAGATGATACAAAACTGGGACAAGTGGTTAATGTACCAGTTGGGTGTACTACCATTCAGAGGGACCTGGACAGGCTCGAGAATTGGACTGAGGAATGTCATCAAACTCCAGAAGGGAAATGCAAATTCCTGCACCTGGTGAGGAATAATCCCAGGCACCAATACAGGCTGGGGACAACAGGTTAGGAAGCAGCACCGCAGAGAATGACCTGGGGGTCCTTGGGGACAACAGGCTGACCATGATCCCGAAATGTGCCTTCACAGCAAAGAAGGTCAACAGCCTCCTGGGCTGTGCTAGGCAGAATGTAGTCAGCAGGTTGAGGGAGGTGATCCTTTCCTTTTTCTCAGCACTGGTGAAACATACTTGGAGTGCTGGGTCCAACTCTGGGCTCCCCAGTACGAGACATGGAGCTATTGGAGTGTGTCCAGCAAAAAGCCATGAAAGTGATGAAAGGGTTGAAGTATCTGACATATGAGAAGAGGCTTAGACATCTGGGACCGCTCAGCCCAGAGAATAAATATTTTATGGGGATTTTATCAATGTTTGTAAGTATCTGGTAGGAAGGAATGAAGAAAAGGGAGCCAGATTGTACTCAGTGGTGCCCAGTGACAGGACAAGACATAATGGGCACAAACTAAACACACATGTAATTGCATCTGAACACAAGAAAACACTTCTTCACTGTGAAGGTGGTCAAATACTAGAATAGGTTGCCCGGAGAGGTGATAGTCTCCATCTTCAGAGATATTCAAAACCTGACTGGATGCAGTCCTGAGCAATTAAAGTAAATTAAATAAAAATTTAGTGAAAAGTATCTGACCCTGTTTGAGCAAAGAGTTGAACAAGACAATCTCCCTTCCAGCCTCAAAGAGTCTGTGATTCTATGATTCTTCATTTTAAAATGTTTGAAATTTCTTTTTTTTAGTACCTTGCCAAGAAAAAATAATGGATGTTCTGATATCATATCATTACTAATCACAGAATTTCTCCCCCACCTTGTAAGCAATTAAACGTCTTTATTTTTTATGAGAGTCTACATTCAATCTGGAGTTTAAGAAGTTTACTCCATACTTCATAACTGAATCATTACATGTTCTGGTTTAGGCTAGGAGAACACTGATTTTCTTTTTAGTAATTTTACTTTTCAGTTAAGTATCTTTTAAGTGACTGCACTTTCTGAAATTAGCAGTATGTTTTTCAGACAACGTCTGCTTCTAGGACTGATAATGTTCAATGTTTATAGTTATTGCAGAGGTAACAGTATGAGTGGTAGGCAGAAAGGCTCTTGCCTATACTGATTCTTATAGAAACCAAAGCCACTGCTTGGTTCTGCTAAACTTCTTACAGGCCAGAAACAAAAGAGAGGAAAAGGAGTCACACCTGTGACCCTCCTGCAGGGAGGAGTGGACTGGACAGGTAATCCAAAATTGACCAAACAAAGTATTCCATCCCATAAGTGTCACACTTGATATAAATCTGAGGGATCACAAGTGTCAAGCTCTCTTCATCCATGGCTGACATCCTGGGAGGATTTGGTCTGTTCTTCTGCCTTCAATCCTGATCCGTACACTCCTGAACCCAGTTCTTAGCTGTCTCTGGGTCCACTCTGGGACTTTCCCAGCGTCTGCCCTACAGCAGCAGTAGTGACATGATCATTATGAGGGGGGAGGGGAAGGGTGGGCCAGTGGGTGGGTGGAGAAGCAATATTGGAAGTATATATTTGTATATATTTATTTCCCTATAAGTAGTATTATTCCTTTTTGGTTTATTGTTTTATTCATTCATTTGTGTTATTGTTTCATTAAAGTTGTTTTAATTTCTTCCAACCCATAAGGCTCTTTCTCTTTCCCTTTTGGGAAGGGAAAGGGTTGCTAGAGAGCACCTGTCATTCCTTTAGTGACCAGCCCAGCCTTTAAACTCTGAGACTATGTCAGTGATTCCAGCCTCACCATAAAGGTAATGCTGCTATTCTTGAGTGCCATGAGATCTGACTCTGGGAGTTCACAAACCACATCAGCATACTTACCGAAATTACAGGAGGCAAAAAATACTTGCTAATTTGCTCACTTTCATGATACTTCCAGATTAAACCTTCCAACTAGACAGAAAGGATATATCCATCACCTCCAGTTGCCAGGTGCTGTGTCCCACCATCAGACAGTACGTCAGAAAGTCTATGCAATGCTCAGAAGAGAGACGTGATGAAACTAGGTTCCTATGATGGGGTATTCTGCATAGTTTTTATTAAGCCCTCTAGTTTTAACTTGTTAATCGATTAACTCCAGTCTTTGGACACCTCATGCTCCCAGTAAAAGCCCTGAAGCAGGACCATGTGTTTCTAATATGCCTTATCCTCCGTTCTCCCTGAAATGTCCTTCACGGTCTGTCTGAAGTCACCTTGGGCTGTGCTGGTGGTAGTAGGTCCTACTTGTTGTTGAGTTCTCATATTCTCCCTTCACTCCTGTGACATTTATACCTGAAGCTTTCATGATGTTTAACTCAAAGGGGAAGGCAGGGACAGGTAATGGTTGCTCTGAAGAATTTGTATACAGAAATGCAGAAAATTAAATCATTTCTGTTATCCTTAGTTAACATAAAACATAAGTGAATACAGAAAGTGGAGTATGTTATATGCACTCTACCTAACATGTGCTAAATGTAAGTAGGGATGCGCTTTTTTAAATATTTCACATATTTATCTAGGCTTAATGACCTCCAGATTAACTAGGTGTGTGATTTTTAGGTGTAAGATCTGAAGACATTGTTTCTATCAGCATGTGAAGAAAAATACATAGCACTCTGATCTGAAATAATTATTAAACTGTATCCAAGTGTAAAGGGAATGATAAAAACATCAAGATGACTCAACTTTGAAAAGCATTCTTGTAATATGCTAACAAGTAAGATGCAGGTGATATTGTTTGCTATTAAGTATTATGCAAAGTAATCTCCTTTGCATTACCTACTCTAATTTTATGTTGCTTGTTCAGACTTGGCCTTCATGCTGGTCTACAGTCATCCACAGAGTCTGCCCAAATCATTAGAGATAGATTCATGCTAAGAGATTTGAAGGTATTTCTCATCCAGAAAGTTCAATTGACCAAAATACTGTGCACCCACTCTCCACCTTAAATCCTTTATTTCAATTCCTTGTGAGAAAAACAAAGTGCAGAGGGCAGAAGGCAGCAGTAGGGACCCTAACATCTTCCAGCACAGATGTCAGAGGGACCATGGTTGTGCTAGGTGCTCACAAAGTCACTTGCACTCTGGATATAATTTGTGAAACTTTCCTTGACTTCAGTGACTTGACTTTTGATGGGGCATTCATGCTTTTAACTACTGTTACACTTAAAAACACTTTATATAATTACAACTGGTAGAGTTGAGGACAGAGGTTTATTATAGATTGAACTCATGGAACCAGGATAGGTTCATAAGTCCTCCTTAGCAAGACATGGTCACCACACCATCAGCTCTGGTTCAATTTATCACATGAAAAAATCATTTATTGCCATTTTTCCAGCCTGCAAATTTCACTGTGACAGAACGACCAACTAAGACTGCAAATGAGCCTTTAGGAATTACTGCAATATAAAGCATCCAGGCGCACTATTTGATTCAAAATGGATGAAAATACTACTTTCTCTGTTGTGAAGAACAATCACTCAATGTACCAACCTACTCACTTTTCATCTGTCTTTCTTGCTTTCAGCACAGAGTTCACAGAAAAGTCATTAGAGATTGGCAGATCTCTCCTTTCTTATGTGACCACCTTCTTCATGAAATTAAGTACTTAACTGCCCCCACTATATCAAGATATTTTGGGGCAGAGAGGAAAATGTTTGTGTAATTTTTTAATGGAACATTAAAAATATGGGTTTTAATTCACCTTTGTGATTTGATAAGTTTTAGCACAGACATCATTAATAACTCCTTCATGCAATTTTCCTAAATATACACACTGTCCCAACTAGTCTTTTATTGCTATCCTTTTTTTTTTTTTTGAAACTCAGGTTTAAATTAAATTGCTGAATTTGTCATTGAGTCACGTGAAATGGAGCCTGCTGCCTAGGCAGTGGCAATGCACAGCACTGGGTTATAAGCAAGCCTCTCTGAGAGGTGAATATTGACAGAAGGACTACACCTTTCAGACAAAGATATTATATCAAATCCCAATATCTTCATTTTTCAAGGTAGAGGAGATTAAGACCTGACATTTCAAGACCAAGTCAGAGAACCTACTGATTAAATACTAATCCAAACTGTCCCTTCTCTGTTATCGTCAAGGAGGAGAGCGAGATATATTAAAAGGAGAGTATAATTCTGTTGATTGATTTGCTGAGTCCTTGCATATTTCTCAAGGTTAAGCACTTTTTAGAGCACATTGGTTGTGTGCCTGTGTGTTTACTTTTACTACAAACAGGTAATGAATAAATTGCTGAAAGAACTTTCAAACTAAGAATTGAAGCCGCATTTAAATCCCTTCCAGGATTTCACAGTCTCTCATCACAAGGCCTCACAGCTTTGTTCTTGTTGACATTTTCTCACTGGTGTGTGTGAAGCAACTCCATGCTGAGCAGCTCAACAGCAGGATCTGCCTGAGGTACAGAAGCAATGAGATGCCCTTTTCTCAGTTCTTGGGCTATTTGGGGTTGAATTTCATTTAGTTTATTTCTTGGAAGACTCAAGACAATGTTGAATCCAGCATTCCTATACACTTGACAAGAGCTCAAATCACCTTATCCAACAGCTTTGTCTTCAAGAGTGTAGAAGTGTGCTGCAATGCATCAAAGATGCAGGTACAGGGCTGCTGTGCATGATGGAAGGATCCCTAGACTCATTTGGACCAGGAGGCAAGGAGAAATAACCTAGGGCACCTCAATTGACATCAGGTCCCTTTGTGTGAAGAAGTGAGTTGAGTCCCTAATTCCAACACGAACACCTACGTAGAGACATCTAAATTCAGGAAAATAATTAAATATTTGGAAATGACAACTCACTCTTCATGTAAAAAATTTTAGCCTTCTGTGTAACTTTTTTAGATGCTTTCATAAGAACAGGAAATAAAGATGTGATTTTCATTAAATTTGCCACCTCCCCATGATATTACAGAGGCCCTTCTCTATCACCAAATTGTTCTGTCCTTCTCTGTGGAGAAGAGAAGAAGGTAGACTGCAAACCAATGCTATCCCCACTAGATCTTGCTTCTTCTTGCAAAATGTGATAAAGATTATGCCCATAAGTGTAAAGTCTCTGAGGGGGAATTAGCTGTGTTTGCAAAATCTCTTCAAGCTGTTCCTGTCTTGCCCTCTCATTCCCACCTGTGCTTGATGGAATTTATACAAGCCCCACTAATGATTGCACTGACATAACGAGGGGATCTACAAACTGCCACAGAAATCAGAAACTGGATTCTGACCACCTATTAAACAAGTTTTATTAAAGACTATGTTTTAATGCAGACCTCTGTCCTGAGACCTCAGGTTTCTTACTGAGCTGCAAAAGAAATTGCCCCTGTGGCATGTCAGTTGCCTTGAACTCTTCCCAGATCACAGCTGACCTGGGAGAAGTGGCACCCAGTGTCTCTGCTTCTACACTAGTGTGGATTTTTACCCCTGAGGTCTCCCATTTGAGCAGTAACCAAAAGCAATCTTTGCTTCAGCTGTGTAATACTGCGAGACCAGTGTTTGACAGGGAATCTCTAACTTGAGGAAAGAGGCTAGATGTGAACTGGACATTCTTATTATTCACATCAGTCACATTTATCTCAATCTGCTAGTGAATGTCTTCTGTTTGCCAACTGTAAAACTGCAGATTTCCGCTTTAGCCTTGCAAGACAATCCACTGGAGCCACAGATAAGGTACCAGACAGACATGCTGATTATCAGCTATTTCCCCAAACAACAGAGGAGGTGCCAGCAGCACAGAAAATGTAATATTTTTGGTGCCCTTACATTTAAAAAAAAAATAGGAACTACTTTTCCTATCAATGAAGTGTTTTCTGAAAAGACATTCTGGTTTTGAAAAGAATAAAGCCATACCCCTGTGTTATCCAGCATATGAATTGGACCAAAGATACATACATATTTGGCAATTCAGAGTGAGGTGTATTGGTTCACCCTATATAGAAGGTTTTTAAGACTGTTTTCTTAAAGAGCCTTCCAGCATGAGGTAAGGCAAAGATAAGAGATACATAAAATGAATACATAATATACACTTCAGTAAATAAAACCAAAACCAGCCAGGTATATGCTTTGCTTACAAAGAGCATCTCTGAAAGAATTGCTTGTTTAGGGCTCAGCTAAGGCCACTTTGCAATAGCTATAGCATTCTTGGATGGAGATTAAAGAGAGCTGAAATTTATAACTATGATAAATCTTTAATATTTAGAGGTTAGCAGACAGTGAAGTAACTTTAAAATTAAGAAGACTCACTTGTATCTCCTTCAGTCTGTTAACTTTGTCAGCTGCTCATCTTCTAACTGTATATAGGTGATCTTAAAGACAATTTCTATAGTTTATTTCAAGCAATGGATGTGAGTGAATATATGGAAAATACTCAGATCTGCAATGATTCCTGTTTTGTGCCACTTTCATCAGCCACAGAGAAGCAAAGAAGGGCCATGGCTGAGTGATACCTTTGGAGGAATTAACATTTCCCAGGTGAGCACTAACAGGAACAACTTCTGTCTTCTCCCTTTCCCTACATATAAAGCCTCTTCTTAATTCATCTGTTTCATTAAACAGAAGAGGAATGCAAGTTCATCAAATACACCTGTAATCTATGAGGGTGTACCTCTCCTGATTTCTGAGGAATATTGCATCTCTTTCCACTAAAGGTGGATTTGAGATGCAGGTTTGCTCAGAGTATATTTTCCTTCATTATTTTATTCCATTTAATCAGAGTTGTGGATTGAGTGGTACAGGAGAAACATTAAGCAATTCTCAAAGGGGTAGAGAATAAGGTAGCAAGTGTGCCAAAGCTATTCCATTTTCTCTTGCCTCCCAAATGCTGTTGTGGCCACCCACCCTCCCAGACTGAGCATGCAATGACCATAGCTACCGACAGCTCAAGTGGACTATAAAGACAGATCACAAAGAACACCTGAACATTAATACTGAGCAGGACATCTCTAGCAGTACTGCTTGAGTCTGTAGCTTTCAAAACCTCTCTGGAAAATGTCTATGAAGGAACAGTCCCCCATCCCCAGGAGTTACATTTTCTGCATCAGGAATTACCCACTTTGGATGGCCATTTTTTTTTTCTAAAAGACAACTTTTCTTCCTCCAACAAAATGGCATCTTTCAACCCAGCAACAATCTATATTGTTTTCTTTATCTTTTGAAAGTTGCATTTTTCAGGGAATGAGGAAAGGGCAGGAGGAGAAATAGGACATAATGCCGATTTTCTTCTGAGACATATCTGTAATGTACCTTATGGGATCCTGTTACTCAAGGCAGCCACTCAGGATTAAAGAGTTGCAGCATGTCACCTTTAATTGCCATATCATAAAATAGTTTTTAAAGCATTGAACATTAAGGGATTTAAATCTCTTTAATGCTTTTGAATGGCAAACTCTCAAGGTTCATACTGAGGCCAGCCCCTTAAAATAAATAGAATGTTGGCAAAAAAGCAATAACATAAATTAATGACATGTATTGTACCAAAGGTTTTAAACGGTTGAAATAAGATCTCTGTGAGTTTTGAGTTTCTGAATAAGCCACAGTAGTAAGTGAGAGAAAGGAGGGGAAATTTCTATTCCTTCACCATGCTGAGATAAAGTCATTTATTACGCTCCAAGGAAAAGGTTTTATATAATTCAGTGCAGGTAGATCCAGATGTGCAAAATCAAACCTACACAAGGAAGGACCCAGTTGAGCAATCAGATTTGCATAGACTGAAGTAAAGCAATATGAAAACCATGGTATTGCTGTACCCAAAAGAAAGCTACTCCTGAGGATGTGAGAATATTAACAGCAGAGACATAGGCAGCGTTTTAAAGATACTCAGGAACACAATGCAATGTGAGATGGCTGGGTAAATATGGTACCTGTCTTTTCCAAAATATCTTTAGTAACCATGTAATTTCCAGAAATCTATGTGTATCTAAGAAATGTGCATAGAGATAAGCATGCTATTGGAAAAAATGGCCATTTTAGCTAACTCCAGCATTTTCCTACTAAATTCTTTGTAAGGTAAAAAGACCCAAGATGTTTGTGTAGTTGAGCTGCTCAGTATCCAGGTATTTGAAAGCAATAAAAAGTTACCTCAGCACTGTGTATCATTAATGAACAATTTCAAATAGTGAAAAGCTGTGTCAAAAATAGCCATCCATAAATTTACCAACACATACACATCTGAAATGAGGTTCAACTTGGACTTCAGTATACCAAGTCTGGCAGGAGCAAGCTTCTTTCGATAACACGTTGTTATTGTTTTCACAGAATCCATCAAATAGTCTCATGTCCAAATATTTTTTGACAAATGCCTCGTATACAAATCTATGTTTATTTTATTAAATCCTAACACGGGTGATAATGCTGTTGCTCATTTATATTAATATTTACTTTAACAGCTTTTTACTACAAACAATTTTACACACAAACTATAATTGGTAAGTTACCCTCAGTATCCTATAGCCAAAGAAACCCCCAATGTTTCTTTTTCACAGATGTTTCCTCCATTCTAAAAGGTATTGTCCATATAATAACAAAGACTTCTATATTTAAGGAAGTCTATCTATTAGGTATTAAATTATTTAACTGGCCACTTTTTTCAGACTAAGTTTGTATTTAACAGTTTCCCAGGAGCAACACCCAGTGCTCATCTAGTCCAAGTCTACAGCCGGGTGTGATAGTCAAGTGGACTGTGGACCTCTGTCCTGCCCTTCACAACATCTGAATGAATGATAGGATAAATGGCTAGATACAGGTTCTAAATAAGAGGAAAGGAAATCAAATCGCAAATGGGGATGATTTAAAGGCTTTGTCTTCTGTTGTAATATGTTTACTTCAGCAATCTAAGCAGGTATTCAATTTACAAGTGAAAATTATTATTCCTTAATCAAAATGAATAGAAACAAAACAAGACCTTTAAAGGCAACTTGTATGGAAAATAGCCAGATACAAAATTACAGGTCATTGATCTCGTAAAAGAAATTTTGAGAAACTGGAAACACTTTGTCCTGGTTTAGCAAATGTCCAGGGCAAGCCACAACCCAGACAGAGTTTGTTTCTATCATTCCCCCCCAGGAAATAGAAGGGGAGCAAGGAAGAGAAAAAAAACTCAACAGTTGGAAATTAAAAAAAAACTATAACAAATTTAATGGCACAGGGAAAGGGAATAACAGGTGGGGAAAAAGGGGAAAATGTATATGTACAAATATATACAACCCGAGCTCAGATGACCGGCGATACAGGCTGCTGAAAGGTCCTTCACTGCAAAGCCCATGGGGGTAAAAGAGAGTCCAAACCCCAGCACCTGATGCAGTCGGAGGCTGCAGACCACATGGCGAGCTGGTAACCAAAGCTGGGCCTTCTCTGTGCTGGCTCCATGTGGCGACCGGCAGGCAAGGGAGCGTGGCAGCAGAGAGAGAGAGCGGAAGAGGAAAAGACAAAGAGGGAAGAAGCTCCCTGTCCTCCTGGCTTTATAGAGTTTGGCAGGAAATGGGAGGGAATACTGATATCCAATACCTGATACCTGACACCCCAGACCTCTTTTCACAATAGGGTCCTAAAGTCCACCCCTCTCTCATTGGGTCCTGGCAGCAAAAGCCAATAAGAATTTTGCCTGCCCCCCTTCAAACTACAACACACTTAAAAAGCAACCTTGGGAAAGTTTTGAAACTTTCATAAAAAACAAAAAATTCTAGACTGCCTGGTCAGATAGAATCAGTGCGGCAAGAAAGCTCATCAATTCAGTATGAAAAGGAGGATATGTTGTCTGGACACTAAAACTATGAAAAAGGGGGACTACTTAGAAAAAATTGCAATTTAATAAATGCATAAAGAAAAGGAGGAAATGACCAAGTGCAGAGATAAAACATAAAGAGGACTGAATATATCTGAGATTCTGCCAATCAATAAAATTAGAAATTAATAGATGGCTTTGGGGAGATGAGCTTTATTAGCTCACCAGACATCAAGGTAGTGATGGCTGAAAACAAAATGCAAAGAATCATCTTAACCAAAACAAAAACTTAGAGTTCTCTCTAATGTTTTCCTACGTAATCATTGCCAAACTGTCTTTGAACAACCCTAAAATCAGGCTTGCTTCCTGGTTAGTCTTATAAGAGTCCAAAGTACACATACTTTAGCATAATGTTTCAAGCCAAAACCGATTACCAGAGTACTTCAAGGATTTGAAGCCAAGGGCAGGAAAAAAGTACCTACCAAATGAGAAGCCATAAACAAGTTATAAGGTCAGGTGATGCTCAGGGCTTTGAGACAAAGGTCACAGTCCTCAGCTGTGCTAAATAGTAATTACACATGCTATTGCCTTGCATGGACTACTGCACACCAGCAACCCAGGAGCATGGGCAGGCTATACCTGTGCTCACCTCAGCCCTCTAATTACTAACAAGCCTTGGCAGGGGAGATCCTAGGAGAAGACAAATTAGCCTTAAGCCAATAACAAATGAAAAATCTTTTGTGCAAATGCATTTGCCATGCTGGGTGCACCAAGATTCTCTTTCAAGTAAATAAATGGTACCATTTAAACCCTAGTCTTCTTTTTCCACTAAAACCCTCTAATAGAAGAAGGGAAAGCCTGATCTATTTCCCATAAATTGACTTGCAAGGCTCTTAATATGACTTAACTGCTTATAAGGGCATGGATTCCCTTGTCTCTGGCCCTTAACTTTCAGCTTGAATTGAACTTTCAGCTTGTTACAAGCAGGTCATTTGAGATCAAATACCTGCATTATTTTTGAAGACCCATAAGAGTTAAGCTCCACCTTTGTTAACTGCAAGCTATATATGAAAACAGAAATACATGGAAGGCTTCACACAGGTTTTTAAGACAGGATTCCTCTTCTCTACAACCAGCCATCTAAAAATTAGTCATATCACTTTAAGCCAGCATTTAGATTCCCCATATTCAATAAAGAGAAAGTGGTCATCCAGGGTAGCAATCAATCCCTTTTTAAGATAGTTATCTGGAAAAGACAAGATTAAGTTTCCTCTGCAGATACACTTAGAGTGTCCAAGTATAGGAGTATAGGATCCAGATCAGCTTCAGTCAAGCTTCAGCCAGCTTAAACTTCATACCTAACTGTTATCGGTTTAAAGTCAAGTGAGGTGATTTCTACTGCCACCTGGTACTGATGGGAAAGTCAAGACAGGTTGGAAGCAAAGTGTTTGTAATGTACTAAAGACAAGGTAACTACAGCCATCTGTTTCGTTATATTGAAAAAAAAAAAAGGGAACTCTGAAAAAATACGTATGTCCATCTGGTACTGCTGCATCCATTTGGCTTATGATACTCTCAGTTTGCTGCACTCAATTTTGCAGTAGTTTCTTCAGATTGTAATGAATGATCCATCTGCTGACACCAGACCAGAGAGATGGATTGTTCTGTCAATGACTGTTACAACCCACCTCTTGTTTATGCCCACAAACACTCTCCATATGCTTCCAGGCAGTTGTTGTGACCTCAAGAACTAATTATGAACAGGTGACAGGCAATTGATCTATCTTGTGAGAACAGCCTTAAATTCATTGGTACAATCAGGACACCAGGGTATTCTGTAAGGAGCAGGCTGCATGGGAAAGCTGCTATAAAGCAATTGCAGACAGAGTTGAAGCTAGAGGAGTAGAAGAGCACAAAAGAATTGTGGTGGTGTGAGTGCAATAAGAATGTATTCATGTAGATTGCATTTGTTACTGTTGTTATGTGTTGCTAGTGTGGGTCTCGAGGTTATGCTCCAGCTCAAATTTTTCTCAGCTGAGCACCAAGTGTATGAGTACACTCATGTTCAGAGTTTGGAGTGGGGATACACCCCTGGGGAAATGCAGGCAGTGGACTACAGGGGTCCTGACACACACCTTTGGAGACTTTATGGATGCCAAGTCACTTGGCTTGAGGAACTTGACCCCAAACTCAAGCAAAACTACCTGTAGCAATGTGTGTGCACACACGTGTGTGTATATATATATATGTGTGTGTATATATATATATTCACACAAATGTATGATGGGACTGGACAAGAAAAAAAACTTTTTTCACTATTTCTGTAATGTTATAGGTATGTTTTAAATGCTTCTGTCCTATAGTTTAGTGACTGAGTTACCTACCCACAGTTTTCTACCTGGCTGACTCCAAATATAGAGCTATGTACACCCGAAGATAAACACGATCATTATTTTAATCTCCTATTTAAATAAACTGTTGAATCCAAGAACTCAACGGGAAATAATTACACTAAAATTCTGTATTCCTCTAACTTTAAGTACTTTTAGATGTCTCCCCTAACTTACCACCTTTGATCAGAATTTCTTAGTGATGTTATAATGACATTCATCCTTGTTTCTTCTATTCTCCAGTCCCTCCTTCTTGCTTTCAAGAAAGCAAGTGACAGAAAACTGGTATTAAGTGGTCAATTTTTTGTCTAGATACCCCTGTTTTCACTAGATCTTTGCTTCTTTCTCCAAATACTTCCCACATATAGGAAACAGCTATTGGAAAATCCTAGCTCCATCTGTCATGAAACACAAACAACTTCAGGAGTATATGTAAACATACCAGTCACATGGTCTGGGCACTTTCCAGCAAGGCTGTTGGGTATTGTCCAACTTGAACTTGGGTCTACTGCATCCCCAATGGGCTGAAGGAGGGCTGAGCTCAGAACACCTGCTGGGAACCTAGACTGTCATGTGTACAACTAGACCAGGTCTTGTCTACTCATCACATGTGAACAAGAATCGAATGGGACACTCGATCTCTTACACTTAAGAATATTTCAGAGGTCAATCTAAACCTGCCTCTCCGTGACTGCTTTCAAGTAAAAATGTGTACAGGGGAAGAGTGGACTTGTGAGAAGCTCAAGAGGATTAATTGATGATGTAGGTATAATATTAATTTCCTTGTACCTCTACCTTCCTTTCGGTTTCTGCAGGCTAGAAGTAGATATGATCCTTACCCTGAGATATAAAATAAAAAAAAAGAGAGTGAGTTTCCCTATGAGGATGAAGACAATGGACTCAACAGATTTTTATTAAAAATCTTCTGATTGCAGCACTACATTCACCACAGGCTATTTCTCTGGAAACTAAGTCAATTCAGCAGCCTAGCACTTAAACCTTCCTCTGTGCTCCCAGGACAGCCTTCACTGGTGAACCAGAATCAGAAAGAAGGAGTTACTCCTTCAGAAGGGAAAAGAAAGATATGGTAAAAATACTGCATTTTAGTTAGGAGAGTAGAGAAAGAAAAATAATACTAGCCAGGACAAAGAATTAGAAAATAGTATAGCTAGACTTATGACCTTCTCTGCAATACTGACAGTCAAGTAAAAAAAGCAATCACAGAGATCTGCAGACCAGAAAATCTCAGGATCATGCTCACTCAGGGAGGCAGGTTTTTAATTGATCACCTACATTCATAACACAGTTGAATTATTGTAGAAGAAAAAAATTATTGTACCCATCTCCTCCAGTAACAGACAATCAAAGAGTACAAAGCGTGTTGCGGGTCCCTAACTGAGCCTTTCAGGACTCATGTCAGCAGCACTGTCCTGAGTCCCCCGTCCTCCATCCCAGCCACTGAGAACCTCCAGGCTGCTGCACCACCCACTGTCCTGGCTCTATGATAGCACCTGAGCTGCCTTGCCCCATGCTCAAGGTGCTCTGGCATATATTGAGCTCACCAGCACAACCCAGCGGCAGTCCCCAGGGCACCCCACTTACAGTGCTACTGCCAGGTGGGACAGAGACCTCACCTTGTCTTGGCCCCTCAGCACTCCCCAGAACCCAGTTTGGACATATTCTCCCTGGTAGCTCAAAGACATCCATGGCAGAGATTGCAGCGATACAAAACTAAGACTTAAGATACCACCTACAATGCCATTTGCAGCAACATTTGTTTTAGTATTTATACACACTTTATACTTTATATTTGCATCTGGATAAAAACCCAGTTTCCAGATTCAAGGACAAAAGTGTCTCAAACAAAAAGACCTAAACCTTTCTTGTAGCAGTCCCAAAAGGCACACAATTAATTTTGCCATTTTGTCTGCAGCATGCCATTTTGTCAGTTCAACAGACTGTTGAACTGTTTGCAGCCTTTAAAACCTAATAGGTTGCTATGGTTACCAGCTCTTCAAAATATCACTACCAGATTAAAAAAAAAACACATTTAAGGTCTGATGATCCTGCCATGATTTTGCCTGATTTCATAAGAAAATTTCTAAACATTTAGGACATTGAGATATAAAGAGAGGTATAAGTCAAGATGAAAATGCTGAAAGGAGGTTTCCTCTCTTCCTTGCAGCTTTAAACTGTTTTATTAATCACTCTAACAAACTAATTGTAGCACAAAACCACAGAAAAGTATAGCAACTTCAGAACAGTACGATGCTCAAAATTTATATTTGTGGCAGATTTGTTTTACACAAATGTAATACTAGCATTCAGATCTTCAGATGGTCTACAATTGGTTAACATTACTGAGGACAGTATGAACTACCTCAGCTAAAGATCTTGTCACAGATACATACAATTTTGCAAGCTCTATCTACCTTTTTATCAATATGTATTGATCAAATCATTTGATATTTTTAACCTAAAGATTATATTTACTACAGATATCAAACTACACTGTGGAAAGCCTTATAAACACAGATATAAGATCATCTGAGGGCTTTTCTTCTTCACCAGCTCTTCATTAAGGTGAATGCCAGGAAGCTCACAGAAAACAATGACTCCATAATATGGAAACCAAAAGATAGACCCTCAAATGCTAAGCATCTGCGTAATTCTTTTAAACCACATAATTTACCCTAGCTGAAGTTTTGGCCCAGAGATCATTGCACTAGCAATCTTAATAAAAAGAATTGAGTTTTTTCCTGAATATAGAAGTGAATTATGACATCAAGTTAATTACAGGTGATAGAATTTTTTAAAACCTCAGTTATTAGATCATTCCAGATAAAGGTTTTCACATATTTTGAATCAAAGAAACAAGGATACCCAGCAGCTTAAAGGACAATAATAGTATACACTATTGAGTGATATTAAAAATCATATGTTATTTTTGATATGTTATGATATCTAACTGGAGGTCAGTGACCAGTGGTGTTCCTCAGGGATTAGTATAGGCACCAGTGTTGTTTAACATCTTTGACAGTGACATGGACAGTGGGATCAAGTGCACCCTCAGCAAGTTTGCTGACAACACCAAGCTGTGTGGTGAGGTCGACATGCTGGAGGGAAGGGATGCCATCCAGAGGGACCTTGACAAGCTTGAGAGTTGGACCCGTGCAAACCACTTGAAGGCCAAGTACAAGGTCCTGCACATGGGTCGGGGTAATCCCATGCACAAATACAGGCTGGGTAGAGAATGGTTTAACAGGCCTGAGGAGAAGGACTTGGGGATGCTGGCTGATGATAATCAAAATGAGCTGGGCGATGTGCACTTGCAACCTGGAAACCCAACGATATCCTGGCCTGAATCAAAATAAGTGTGACCAGCAGGTCAAGGGAGATGATTCTGCCCCTCTGCTGCACTCTCATGAGATCCCATCTGGAGTACTGCGTCCAGCTCTAGAGTCCCTAACATAAGAAGGACATGGAGTTGTTGGAGCAAGTTCAGAGGGGAGTCACAAAGATGATCAAAGGGCTGGAGCACCTCTCCTGTGAAGACAGGCTGAGAGAGTTGGGGTTGTTAGGCTGGAGAAGAGCAAGCTGCAAGGAGACTTTCTAGCAGACTTCCAGTACCTGAAGGGGCCTACAGGAAAGCTGGAGAGGGATTTTTTACAAGGGCATGTAGTGACGGGACAAGGGGAAATGGTTTCAAACTGATAGAGGGGAGATTTAGATTGGTTATTAGGAAGAAATTCTTTCCTGTGAAGGTGGTGAGACACTGGCTTGTCCAAAGATGTTGTGGCTGCCCCTTTCCTGGCAGTGTTCAAGGCCAGGTTGGATGGGGCTTTGAGCAACCTTGTCTAATGGGAGGTGTCCCTGCCCATGGCAGGGGGGTTGGAACTGGATGATCTTTAAGGTCTCTTCCAACTCAAACCAATCTATGATTCTGTGATTCTATGTTATAAAGTAGTTTGAAACATAAGTTTCAATAGCATAAGTGCTATTTTCTTTTATATCTAGCATTTGATATTCAGATGAAGTACTAGCTACCAAATGGGCTTACTAAGTTTATAATGAACAAATAATTTAATAAGGCAACCAGGAAATCGGGTCCAGTCAGCATGGGTTAATGAAAAGCAGGTCCTGCTTGACAAACCGGGTGACCAGGTGACAGGGTGACCCATTTAGTGAATGAGAGAAAGACTGTGGATGCTGTCTACATAGACTTTAGTAAAGCCTTTGACACCAATTCCCACAACATTGTTTTGGAGAAACTGGTTGATCACAGCTTGGACAGCTGTAGGCTTCGCTGGGTAAAAAAATGGCTGTGTGACTGGGCCCAAAGATTTGTGGTGAATGGAGTTAAATCCATTTGGCAGCCAGTCACAAGTGGTGTTCCCCAGGGCTCAGCCTTGGGGCCACTCCTGTTTAATATCTTTATCAATGATCTGAATGAGGGGATCAAGTGCACCCTCAGTAAGTTTGCAGATGACACTAAATTGTATGGGAGTGTTGATCTGCCTGAGGGTAGGAAGGCTCTGCAGAGGGACCTGGTCAGGCTGGATTGATGGGCTGAGGCCAGTTGTATGAGCCTCAACACAGCCATGTGCCAGGTCCCATACTGGGGCCACAACCCCATGCAATGCTGCAGGCTCGGGGAAGAGTGGCTGGAAAGCTGCCCAGCAGGAAGAGTCATGGTGATGTTGGTAGACAGCTGGCTGAATATGAGCC
Organism: Aegotheles bennettii; assembly: GCA_013398125.1. Lineage (NCBI taxonomy): Eukaryota > Metazoa > Chordata > Aves > Caprimulgiformes > Aegothelidae > Aegotheles > Aegotheles bennettii. The sequence goes on from VZRW01000375.1 coordinate 54,627, forward strand.
AGCAGTGTGCCCAGGTGGCCAAGGCAGCCAATAGCATCCTGGCTAGAATCAGAAATAGTGTTTTTCAGCAGGAATAGAAAGTGACCTTCCCTTTATACTTGGCAGTGGTGAGGCTGCACCTCGAGGACTGTGTTCAGTTTTAGGCCCCTTACTATAGAAGGACATTGAGGTGTTCGAGCATGTCAAAAGGACAATGAAGCTGGTAAAGGGTCTAGAGCACAGGTGTTATGAAGAGTGGCTGAGGGAACTGGGGTTGTTTAGCCTGGAGAACAGGAGGCTGAGGAGAGATCTTACCACTCTCTACAACTACCTGAAAGGAGGTTGTAGCAAGGTGTGTGTTGGTCTCTTCTTCCAAATAATAAGTGATAGAACAAAAGGAAATGTCCTCAAGTTGTGTCGGGGGAGGTTTAGGNGAGAACAGGAGGCTGAGGAGAGATCTTACCACTCTCTACAACTACCTGAAAGGAGGTTGTAGCAAGGTGTGTGTTGGTCTCTTCTTCCAAATAATAAGTGATAGAACAAAAGGAAATGTCCTCAAGTTGTGTCGGGGGAGGTTTAGGTTGGATAATAGGAAAAATTTCTTCACCTAAAAGGTTGTTGAACATTGGAACAGGCTGACTTGAAAAGTGGTGGAGTCACTACCCCTGGAGGTATTTCAAAGACGTGTAGATGTAGTGCTTAGGGACATGGTTTAGTGGTGGACTCGGCAGTGTTAGGTTAATGATTAGAGTCAATGATATTAAAGGTATTTTCCAACCTAAATGATTCTATGATTCTAATTTAAAACTATAAACATGAAAATTTGTTTTTCTGTGTTACTATACTGAATTGCATTACCCAATTAATAGTGCCTCAGATGCAAGTGAGCTCATCCCTTTGAAGACAGAAGCCAGACAGTTATAGAAATTCAATCAACATGTTACATAACAAGACTTGATAAATCAACAGACCGTCTATAAAAAAACTGTGTACTTTACTAAACGTCAAATAGCGGAGTTTTTTCTTAACATCAATCCGATCAAAATTCCGTCACCCAAGAACTATTTCCAACATAGGCTGGAAATCTAAAGGTGTCAATGAAGATAAATGTGTCATTTTTCTATAGATAGGGCATTAAAGGGAAGGTGCATGGTGAATAACAGAACCTCACAGAAGAGTAAGATGGAATAATTCAGTTCTTCCAGTACTTTCCTGCATGGGTGAATACAAACATAAACCTGTCAGTCCCGTTTCTACCTTCTTAAGAAAACACAGGCACCTATCTGCGAACATTTTCATGGAGCAACAAGTAATTGAAAACAGGAAGGATCAACAGAGACAGATAAAATCATGGTTTACCCAACATGATCATTGAGAGTTCATATACTGTTTTATCCCCTCACAATTACTTGATCATGTACAAATGTTTTCATATTACTGATTTTGCAATGAGAAACTAGACAGAAATTTAGTTTTACCAATGCACTCCCTTTACAAGCCCTTACTATTTATTAGTACACTGCTTTCCAATTTAGTGTAAAAATTAAGATTAGAAGGCAGTAATTATCACTTTATTATCATTGTAATTTGTAAAAGATTTTACAAAAAGTTGTAAAAGAACAATCAGATCTGTGTTGCATCACCTTGACTCCATAACCCTATGATTTATCTGCAGTTTACATCTAAAGACATTCTCATTCTTCAGGAGATTAGAAAAAAAAACAAAAACAAATTATTAGCAATAACTTGGTTTCCAAATTATATTCAAAACCTAGCATGCACATGATCCAATACTGTTGGTCAATATTTGTTTAAAATATTTTCCTCAAACACCACCAAAACCTATTTTCTTTAAGCTTGATTATTTGACATGTTAAAGATGTTGGCTCAGCTAGATGAAACAATTGACTCAAATGCATTTTTTTTAATGCAAATAAATATTCTTTATGTAGGTGTTCTCCCAGGTAATATGATGTTCATTTCAATATCAATTTATTTCCATCTAGTTTAGCTCTACAGTTATTTGCTATTTGAATGGTCGTACTGCTGCAACACTCCAGTCATTAGCCATAACCTCACCAACTGAAGACTGAATAAACAGAATGCAAATCTGCCGAGTTACCTTTAGTCACAGGTAAATAGGGTGGATCATTGAACATTCAGAAGAGGGGATCAAAGTGAGAAACCAGGCTTTTAGTTTGCACAAGAGAAAATCTGTTTCTCGGTCTGTGTCTTCTTAGACACTGGAGCAGAGTTTTTTTCTGACAAAATTATCCAAAGAAAATTGCACGCAGATAGGGAGACAAAACAGCTGTCAAAAACCCAGAAGAGGACAAAGGAATTGTCTCCCAAAAAGCATGATTAGAGAGACAGGAGAAAAGCCTAGAGAGGACAAAGTCCCTTGGGAAGGGCGAGAATTCGGGTAGAAAAACATGTTTAAACATGCTGCAGGTGCCTGATATTTGAAAAAGATAAACCCACTGTTCTGTATCTGGTGATATAATTACAGTCATCAAACGCCTTGGTGAGAGAAGTTTTAGAGGTATGTCAGGGATGGAGGACAGATAGGAGGTGAAATGAAGTCAGAAAAGAGTTTAGAATAACAACAAACCTAGGAAGAGAGAGAAAGGAAGGTCGTAGAAAGGGGTTAGAAAGGCAGGTGAGGGTTGGGAGTGGGCTTCTTAAGTGTGGAAAATGGGGAAGACACTGGGAGGTAACATAGAAGAAAATGGAGAAAAACAAATGAGAGGTTTATATTTGTGACAGGAAGAAAGAAGGAAGGAATAGTAGGAAGAGAGAGAAGTCAAAGTAAAGACAGTAGCTGTGGTGTCTTTCTTAAGACTTCTGATTGAAGAAATTAGTGCAAATGTGTGTGAAGAGAGAAGTGAAGGCAGGAGAAACAATATGAAGGAAGTAGTCCCAAGGGGATGGGTCTTAGAAGTCTTCATTTACCCAGTAGGGCTACCCACAGAAGAAAGATATTTGACCAGGGGAAGCCACATGAAATATCACTGCTTCATATTCTAGCCACTGAGCATGGCAACACCAGAACACGGACCTGTGCCCATGTGGGACAACTGCAGGCACTTTCGCTCACACAGTTTCTTTTCCAAATGAATTTGACACATCTATAACTTGTCTATGTGTAAAGACGAGTTTCTTTCAGTAAACTCACCATTAGGTCAGTGCCTGAGTCTAGGGGATTTTGTAATAAACCCTCTAGGCTTTGTACTGCTCTGATCCCAGAAGGCTCTCAAGCATTTTGAGGAACATTTACAGGATATACTGAGCACTGATACATCCTCTGTACTGTGGTGTTCTCTGACATGGTCTTTGTGCTTCAAGAAGACTGTCACAATTTGTAATGGTCTCTGAGCTAATGGTATTCACATACGATTTGGAAGACACTCCCTTTATTTATGGTTTGCCCTTAAAAAGACAAAACAAAACAAAACCCTCCATGATTACAAACAAATATTTTACTTCACAGAAATAAAGATTACATATTTTCTTTCAGCTCCAAAGACAGATAAAAGTTTACTAAAGGCATTTGTAGGCTATCTGTAGTAAATATAATTAATTCTTATGTCTTTTTCTGCTTAAAATCTGCAGGCTGACTATAGGCATTTTCTGTCTGCTTGTTTTCTTGTAGCTCAAACAGCCATTGAATTTCACTGGAAAAAATAAGATTGTTTCAGAATTTTTATGTATCAGACTTTCCCAGTACTGTCTTCCTGGGTGCAAGCACCACCATGGGGCTAGCAGGAAATGTCCTTTTTCCTATCATCCTTATCAAGCACCCTCAAAACAGTCACTTGTTTAGTTTCACTGCATCTGACAAAGCTCCCATTATCCTTTTCAAGGGAAAACATCTAGTGTATTTACAGCTCTAACATTTAGACCTACAAATATGTGACTTGATCATCACAGCTAATTATCATTTGCAGTTCCCTGAAGGATGTCTAGTTGGCTAATGCACTTAAAAGAGCTTATCATTTATGTTTAAATATATAATCGGAAGTATTAGTGCTTGCTTTCTCCTCCGTGTAATCAGAAACAAAAGGAGAAAGCAAAACTTTCCTCTGATCTTACATTTCGGATGCCATCAGTCAAATGCCAAGTTCAGATGTTGAGTTAGTGATGAATTGCAAAATTGCAATCATGTCAATCACCTATGAAGCTCCATGTGGACAGGAGAGATGGCATTTGACTGAGCCAGTCACCTTAAGTGTCTTCTATAACAAACACAGAGAAAAAGACACTTAGGTCTTAGGGTGCTGAGGGAGCTGGCAG
>VZRW01000376.1:6454-43238 GCA_013398125.1 Aegotheles bennettii
CTTGTAGATGGGTGTTATATTTGCTAATTTCCAGTCAGTTGGAACTTCTCCAGTTAACTAGGACTGCTGGTAAATGATTGAAAGCAGCTTGGCAAGTTCTTTCACCAGCTCCCTCATTACTGTGGGGTGGATTACATCTGGGCCCATAGACTTGTGGCTGTCCAGTTGGCACAGGAGGTCACTAACCATTTCCTCATGGATTACGGGGGCTCCACTCTGCTCTCCATCCCTAACTTCTATCTCTGGGAGTGGGCATCCTGAGCACAACTGCCACTGGTGTTGAAAATTGAAGCAAAGAAGGCATTAAGTACTTCAGCCTTGTCCTGATCCCTTGACACTATGCTCCCCTCTGCATTCAACAAGGGCAGGAGGCTCTCCTTGACCCTCCTTTTGCTACTAACATATTTATAGAAACTTTTTTTTATTGCCTTTTTTTTTATTGTCTTGTTAATATCTCTTTTGAGACCTACAAAAAGCAAAATCATTATACAACTGAAACTGCTGCCAAAGTTCAAGCTCTTGCCTCCAAGCACAAAATCATTACAGCTACCTAAAAAAACCCAAACAGGTAAGGAATTTCAAAAGGGACAAGATGAACCATTTTTCTTTCATCTAGTCAGGTCAAGTTTGCTGGAAGTTTCTAGAAATTTCAGAAGGAGTTGAAGGCAGGCACACAGCATAAGAAACTTTAGGCGAAACAGTATATTTTCATCATTGTAGGCAATGAAAAGTATGTAATAGGAAAATCCATGTGCATTAAACCATGACAGACGGTACCAATAGCTTTGCTGACAAAGCACTACTGATGAGGTACTGAGGTATATATTGGGTTTGTTTTTTCCCCAGAATAGTGAGGACAAAGCTCAAACAACTCACAGAAGAATAAAAATCAGTCACATCCAAGGGAACAGTAATTTAAACTGAATTTACTAAAGAATATTTTGTTTAGTATCTCTCAGAGGCCAACTGTTTGTCTTGAAAATACTTCTTTGTGTTTAACTTATTGCAACAATGAGTACGTATTACAAATAAGGTATCATTAATGGATGAATGCAATACCAAGATATTAAGACGTTAGTCAAACAATTGTAATTTTTTTTTATTCAATACTAAAAGGTTATTAAAAGTTTAGTTTAAATGTATAGATTTTACAGTTCTATTTATGAACCATTTTATTGTAAATACAGGCAATTTACAAGTATACTGTACCACAGTCCAGTAAACAAAAATCAGTATTGTTAAAATGCCAATGGCTACTGAGTTACAAGTCCATTAAAATAATAAAATTATGCTAAAGTAGCACAACAACAAAAAAGACTAGCAAGACCTATACCCAACAGGGACAACAGATTTCTATTAGCAATATTCAGATTAATACACTTACTAGAACTCCAGGTATTTTCTCCTTTTTGAAGCTTACCATTAACATTTTATGCAGGTCCTCTTCAAAAGAATCAATGTTGCAATCAATCTTTTGTAAGTCATCTAACACCTCCCGTAACATAAACTGGTAATATTGCTTCATTAACAGGCCACCCTTCAGAACCTCTTTACACTCTCTCACTAGCTGCAAGAGAAAAATCCAGAAACTGCCATCAGTCAAGACATTACTCTTAAATTCTCCTTGGGAAATGAAAGCTTAATTTGTCAGTGCAGTTTGTCCAAATAAGTTAGTTTATCACTACATAATTTCTACAGCTTGTAGAGTCACTCTACATGTCTGCCAGAAACATGTGACTAGTATGCCAGGATTACTTAATTGCCATCACGGCATTTACCACGTAACTGTAAATGGAGATGGAGGCAGACGTTTCAGACTTTGTTCCCTGCATAGGGCCATAGCAAGCAACTTACGGGATAGTTAAGAGTTTAGAGATGGGCAAGATGGCTCACAATCATCAAATCACCAGTTTAAATGAAAGCAAGTAATAATAGGAACAATATTCCATGTGTTTGACAGATGCTTAGAGATCTGTGAGAAATGTTTTACTACAGGAAACTGTTAATCTATTAGGCAGGTGTCCACAACTCTAAAACCCATATAAGACCTGAAAACAGTTGATGTTTCTTTTCTTGTTTCCCTGGGCATGAGGAAAGTTATCTTCTCAACCATAAAAGTGGCCACTTTCGGCCAAAGAGCTGTCACCCCTCCCTTAAAGCTTACAGCTTTTATTTGATTGAACAAACGTGCACAACCACAGACACAGGAGTATACAAACAGCAAGAACTGCTTCAAATCTACACTGATAAATGCTTTTCTTCCAGAAATCCTTCCAGTGCCAAGTGTGTATTCTTCTGATATTATCATCAGTTTCCAGGCCTGATAACCCCTGACCTTTGCAGACCAACAATTAAATTGCATTAAATAATGAGTCTGAGAGGAAGAGAGGTGTTCATTTTTTGGAGGGTCAGAGGGAATGAAACTGTTGCTTGGTTAGTCTGTTTTTTAAAATCTTCTGGCAAAATAATGTATCAATATAGTGGACTCCAGGTATGAGAAAATAATAGTGGCATGAAAGCAAAAAACAGACAATAATGTTATTAATATGACAAGAGTCTTTGGAATCTTTTACAGGCCAAAACACATTGTTGCTGTACTCCCCTGTGTGCAGGGAAACAAGGGTAATATTCTGAACTGTCTAGTTTAAAGCTTACCAATTTAAGTGAAAAAAAGAGGAAAAAAAAGTGATTATTTTTTTTAAGGTGGAAATCCAATAATTATACATTTATATCCCTAATATGTCATATATTTAAAAATGAATGTGCATTCCTCACTCTCTACTTGATCACATCCAGTGCACTCTGTATTAACCTACTAGGGTTTTTTTGCCTTGGATCCACCAAGAAAAACACAACTTGTTCAAAAAATGTAAAATTGGTATTTAACTACTCATTACACAGACAGATGGGACTTGGCAATATCACTTATACATAAAATTTTACTATATCTTATCTTACATATATAAGCAAATTTCACTTCTAGAACTTGCAGAGTAACATTTGTCCATCCAAAATAAAATACTCTCAAAACTTCATCGAAAATAGTAATTTTTTGTTTAAATAATATTGCTATAGAGTGATGTGTAGTGCTATCGAGTAAGAAAAAACAGGATTTACAAAAAAACCCGTAGTGCTAATTTTAAGTGTCAGCTTTTGGAACTGAAACTCACAAGGCAATAATGTGCAGCTTAAACTGAACATATTGTCACTCATATTGGTTTGTGTGACCCAAAAATTCCAGCAGGTACCATGTGTTGTCAAGATCATCTAAAGAGAGTGCTGGTCATCCAATATGGTTTTCCCCATCCAAGGACACATCTTTTAGCTAGCTGCTGCTTTAATAATTAAAACATGTTCAAATACTACCTGGTTAACAGGTGTGTGGATAACAAAATTGGTAATTAAGAAATCAGCACCTGCATCAACAACATACAATATGCTACTGTGCTTCTGGTTACAGACTTAAGTGGGTGTTAATAACTAAGAAATTACATATTTTTAAATTGCATTTCTCTATTACAGCATCCTACAATCTGGAACTAAAAATCTTCTAGCAGGATTGACCTAATTTTCCCACTGATTTTTGTAAGGAAGAAGCTTTTATGAAATGACAGTATCATCTACTGCCTTTTTGAAAATACAAACTGCTATGAAAGATCCAGAAAGATCTGATAGTTATTTTGCAGATCATGGTGCTGTAAGACACTCAACACAGCTTGTAACAGGCAAGCAGTGTCTAATTTAACCATCTAACAGAAATAATCCATGTGCACATATGCACACACACACCCTCCACTTTTTCAGCACAAATGCAGAACTTGAGAACCATCTTGAACTATTCAAGAACTGCACTGCCACCACATAATGGCAAATTGCCATTAAAAGAGAAGAGCTCTCTCTAATGACACAAGATCATCAGGATCACAAATGCTATTGCTAAAAGTGAAACAGATGAGATGGCTCAAAAAGGGGAAGCTAGTGAGAACAAATGGGAGAAAGAGCACACTGTAGGAAGCATATAATCCATGCTGGTTTTCTTTTTGTGTGTATACTCTTGCAAACCAGATTATTTTTTTTAAATAGAATTGACTTGCTAGTAATCCAAAAATTTAACTTCACTTTGGAAAAGTCAAGTATCAGGACTAGCATGCCTGATACATTCAAACAGTACTGCTACGCATTTGAAATAGTACCAAAAAGTAGTAGAAACAAAGGTCTGAGTGCCCCAAATGACACCCACTAAGTCAGCCACCGCAGAAAGCAAACCGCTCTGTGCTACAGGCACACGAAGAACAATTGAAGGGATTTGGTTTGTCCAACGGTTTTCCAATACCTGGAGGGTTGTTACAGTGAAAATGGGGAACTCCTTTCACAAGGATGCATGGTGTGACCTGACAAGGGGCAACAGGCACAAGTTGCTTTTAGTAAATTCTGTCTGGATACAAGAAAAAAAATAAACGCTGGAACAAACTGGCTGAAGAAGCAGTGGAAACTCTCTCTCTGAAATTATTCATGATATAGCCTAACCTAATATAGGGCCTAGCCTTCAAAAGGTTGGACCAGAGTATCTCCAACCCAGACTTCTCCATAACTGTGTAATATACTGTGCACTTACAGAACAAAACAGACCCCTAAACTATTTTTTGAGCCTGCCCAAGGTTTTAGGAATTATAATTCCCCAGGAAACAAATAGATCTATCTGTAAAATATCCTCCACAGCTCCTTTGCCTGTTCAGAAATACAGCATGGGACAGCGAGCATTTGCTGAGTTGAATTAATTTTTTCAATGTAATTAGCAAAACAGTATAAACCATCAAAACAGTCTGTAACAAACCCGTTGTTTTCCAGGAAGAAAGTGACATTTTTACTTAACTAAAAGCCAACAAGGAGAATACAAAATGTAAGGGCAAAAAAATAGCCCCAGTCTACTGGAAAAAAGGATATATTGTGCTTTAGAGTACAGTATGCTAAACTATAACTATGAATCCTAAGATTTAAATTGTAGGTACTGTGCTTTTTGTTATAAGGGCATCCAAAATCCTAATATACCAAGAAAAGAAAGAGAGGGGGGAGTAAAGAATGAGGTGGGGAATAGAAAAGACTGAAATTTATTTAGGACCATAAAGTAATTTAACAACTGATTTTTGGAGCAGCAGATAACTGGAATGTGAAATCATAATCAGCCCAAGAGCACATTTAAATGTTTACCTTAAAGACCACCTGACAAAATCCTGATCTGGTTACACTTGCCAGGGAGCAGGGAGATTATTTCAAACATTTTTAGTATGTCCTGGACTAGGCTTTGAAAAATGGCATTGATCTAAACAGCCTTCATTGTATCAGATAACTACCAGAAAATAAATCCTCTTACAACATTCTCGGTCAGTGACAGGACTGACAATCTTGGGTCACTACCTACAGAAAATATCAGATATTTATATAAAACAACATGCTGGCAAAGATCATCTTTTTTTTTTATTTTGTTTTAATTCTTATTCCACTTCCACTATGTGTCCACTGCATGTTGACAAAGATCTTACATTTGTAAAGAAAAAAGGATCAAATCAAAGAAAAAAGGAATATAGAGAACCTTAAAACTGGTTATGGTGCCTAAGAAACCCAAACAGAGAAAGATATGCTGGACAAGGTCATATAGCTTATAATGCAAATGGAACAAATACTGTTTACTTCTGCTTAAAGATAATTCTTTAATCACTAGTTTTAATTCCTGGAAGTCTAAATCAGAGAGGTATGTAAGTCCAGTTGTTTACCATGCAAAAAATGTATGAAATACAAGGACCACTTTAAAAAGTTATTACGTAATTATATATTGTCATTTCTTGAACTAATCCTCTTTAAACCAACAACATTACCATAACAAAATGACAAAGTCAATCAAATAGAAAATATAAAAAAAACCCAAACAGTTGAAGCAAACCTGTTTAATACTCAAAAGAGATGGTTCTCCAGCAGGTCTTTGTTCCAACCTTAGCTTGAGACATTCATGGATAACATTGAGCAGGACCCGGCAGAGGACCAAGAATGCAGGTTCAAAAGATGGTAAGTCCATGGATTTCAGCTCCTCCCATGATACAGTGCTGCATTTTTGCTCACAACAAGGTGAGGAATTTAGTAACTGCACGTAATCTGAACACAACATGGGATCTGGAAATTCTAAAAACTGCAACAAGAAATAGGTATCACGAAAAGGATCCTTAAATTCTTTAGGATTTAGCATTTGTTTAAAGTAGCATGCACAAGAGACTATTTTTAAAAGGTAAGATTCTATTATCTGGCAAAACAACCACAGAAGTGTCAATTTATCTCTCTTTTTTTTATTAAAAAAGAAAAAGGTAAATTTTTATTTATTTTGTTTTTATTTGAGGATCAGCATACTGATGAAAACAATTATGAATCCTTAGGAGTGAACAAAACAATCCCATACTTTATGTTTCTCTTTCAAAATGATTAAAGCATCCATTGAAGCTGGAGATCACCTCACTACTCAGGAAGAGACTGAGGTTATGATGAACATATAAGTTAAGCTTAACATAATACAGAGGAATATATATTCAGGTCATTATAGGCTACAATACTTGTATTGTACAATACTTGAGAATTTCAAAATATACTAAAAATAAATCAAAAGGTCTTAGACTAATGACTAGAGGAAAAAAGTTTGTACTTGGCTATAAGTGAGTAACCTCATTCCTTTTCAAATACATAGTGTATGTATTATATAAAACTCCACATTGTAAAGTAACGAAATATTCAAGAAAGTGTCACTAGTTAAATTGAACAAAACTATTGAAAAATAACATCTGCCAAAGTTTATAAGTTAAGAAATGGAATCTGAAATTCCAAAAGGAAAATATAAAGAGATACAGATGTTTTTTCAATTAATAAACTTAGTTTCAATTATTATCTCTAATTAGAAATGTAATTTTGTTTAAGTGTAATTTTAATTTCAAAACTATCTGAATTAGACATCCTAGATATCAAAACTATACACATTGTGATAACCTTCTAAGCAAAGCTATACCTGGAGGCACTCTAGGGTTTAATTTAGGAAGAAAATATGGAGTGCAATATGTGTGCAGCTCTTAAAGATAACAACACACTGTACATCATCTAAGGATAAGATTTGTTTCAGATTAAGTTTATTTTATTCTAATTCTCATTTCACAGCTGCTATGACATCTGGATTATCCTTCATTCATATATGAGACATAACTAGCATTTTTTAGGTTTTTCTTCAGTGCTAAATTTAAGTAACATCACTTCAAAAGAGGTGAAAATATTACCAGAAATTAGATCAAATTATTAAGTACTGCCTAGAAAGTTAAAAAAAAAAAAAATGGCCAATTTTAAGCTTATTATCTAACAGAAAATAAAAAACTAAAACAAAAAAAATATTTATTCCTTTACACCTACAGACACATTTTTTACATTTGTGCCTATAGTGTTGTGCAAGCTCTGCTTTCTCAGAAGAGCCACACAAAAATCACAGCTACTGACAAAGTCAGTTTTCTTAGTGCTTTTTTTCTCATATTGTGATGTTTCTCAACTGTCACACAGGATGGAATATCATAATCATTACTGGCTAAGGTTGGCACAAAATGTATTATGCACTGCAAGTTCTTAACTAGTTGCTGAAATCCTGAAACTGCTCATTATGCAGAGATAGCAAAGTGAGTGGGGATTTCCTCTATACCTAATTTAGTTGAAGTTTCATCACTAGCTGTTCTACATTATAAGAACTCATCTTCTTAGATGGTATATTAATGTCTTCCTTTTACCAACTCTCTTTTAAAGAAACATACAGCATCAAAATAGCACCAGAGTTAAAGGATTTTATATGAGTTTTCATTAATAACAGATCATGAAAATACTACACTTGTACTACAGTACAACAAAATATTTAAGAAATACAATCCTCGTCATGATGCAAGTATAGTGCTGGAAAATTTAGCTCTGATAAAAATATTAACGAACCAGTCTATGAGCAAAAACAACACAACAAAATTGAATAATTGTGTTATTTCATTCTCTAACATTAAGGATAGCAGCACATGACATTAGGGCTTAGTATTGACACCTAAATTTCAATTGTTCAATTTGACTAATCTTAATCTTCAGTGGGCCCAATCCAAAATGTTTCAAGTGCCCACCAAATACTTCTTAAAAAAACCCCAAGAAAACAAAGTCTAAGCCATTTATTGAGATCGTACATAAAATCTATACTCAGAAGTGCAGCCAATTGACTAAACAACAAACAGGGTACACAGGCTTAAATACCGTTCTACTAAAATAACATCTCTGATCTTGTAAACTAAATTAGGAAATATTAGCCATTTTTTTAAGAATCAAATCATACAACCTCTACACAAAACAGACCCTGCAGTGCCTTGATAACGCACCAGAGCCTATGATGAACAAAACTTGTCCTTTAGAAAATGCTAAAACCAGCTATCTGTATAAACATGTACGTGTATTCCAGATGATATGAGCATTAAAATGCATACAGTGGAAGAATCAAGTGATCACATTTTAGATGAAAGACAGTGTTAAAATAACAACAGAAATAAAAGTATGTCTGAAGGTTTTAAAGTGTTATGTACACACTTAAACAGAGTCAAGATACAAAATACTAGAAATAGTGAAGATTACCAAAATACTAACAGCTCTGGCTGCATACAATACCAAACTGAACTGCACTAAAAAAAAACCACCCAAGACACTATATTCAAAAAACTGTCAGATGCAAAGACCAAGTAGTTCAAAACCACCTCTCCTATTTTAGTCTGATGTCCTCTTTTGCTGCAGTAGGTACCAGGCTTCTGACAAACAATATTTTCTTTTTTTGCCAGCATTTTTTTCATTTTGGGGCAGAAAAGTTTACAATTTTATAGCATTCACCTTTAGTCAAAACTAATTCCTTAAAAGAGGACAATATTCCAAAGAATATTTAATAATTACTGAAAATGAATAGTCAAAGAATTTACAAGGGTAGAGAAGGAAGAAGAAAAGATTAATCTTACATCTCACACATCATCCAACATTAAATTACCAAAAAGTTTAATTCTGTGAAGCTGCAGCAAAGACTCCAGCTACCGTTGTTTCATTAATTTAAGAACCCTTATGAAGTTAAGACATTTGAGCTCTTTAGCAATTTCTAAAATAAATTCTAAGTAGTTTTCAATTGCTTCAAATTATGTTCTATTTCCTTTAGGTTTTTTTAAGGTATTTGTACCCGTATATTAATCTGAACTTTCTATCTAAGTATATATGGTTTTGGGGTATTTTTCATTACTGTTACAGATACCAGCTTAGGCATGTGACTCTTCAGAAAAACACAAAGATTTTCTTAATGCAAAATTTCCTAGGACACAAGTTGAAACTAATTAAATAAATAAAAATTCAACTAATAGCTTCATTTTTTACAGTAATATCTACACTAATAACAGTACAAACAAAACTTTTTCAAAATCAAGTAACTTTATAAATACAAATTTATTCATCTGAAGAACAACCTCCAAAGGAGATAAACAATTCTTGTTCTTTTTGCAAATGTGATGGTCAACACTAAAAGATCAGTAACATGTCAAAGACCACATGTGGTATCCATGTTAGAACAGGCATGTTTGGCTAAGAAATTCCTTCGTCCAGAATTCATGCTTAGGCTCCACACACAGTGTCACTTCATCGAGGAGGACAAGTAATCCTTACTACTAGTTCTTCCTAATACAAAAATGCTTACAAGTCAGTTAACAGTTTATATTAAGAAACAATATTCTGCCTCGAAAGAATTAGTGACCACAACTTACCATGTGAAACTTCAGCTACTGTCCTTTGTTTATTGCTTATTTAATAATTTTGTTTTTATTAACTCACAAGTATACTTAATTAAGAATATAAAATGAGCCAAAGAAAAAAATAAATTAAACTAATAGCCAGCTGAAGAATGCAACGCGCTAACATGACTTGCTTTCACAGATTTCAAGGTTAAGAGAGTTCATTTTACCCAATGTGGCCTCAACCATAACGTGTCAACACAGTACTTCATTGATTTAGATAAGGAAAAGCCCAAAACAATAGTGACATTTTCATAAAGGATGTCTTGCAGAGAGATATCCAGTCTTGAAGACAAGACAAGGAAAATGGCCACATCCATAGCTGATTTTTCCCACAACTCAACTTTTGTGCCCAATTTTCCATTTGAATTTTTCTGACTTTTGGCTTTAAACATTAGAAAATGTAATGAGCAAAGACGTTATCATAAAAATATCATTTCAGTTGCAAACAAGAACAGAGAACCAGCTTCTGCTTCACACAAATTCTAATCCAGGTCAATGACATTTCAGTGGAAACAGAAATGGGCTCTTAATCATAACACACACTATCTTTTGAAAACCAAGAAAGCAATCAAAACTTTTATAAGATCTCAATTCCTCCAGTTTCAGTTAGAAACAACACAGCAGGGGAGGTTCTCCTGTTGTCCATTTACACTAGTAGCAACCTACCTCCAGCTGGTGATCACTCCTTACCAACGCCATACGGGCCCTTTGCAATGAACCATGCATTAGCTTGTGCAGTCTTAGAATTAGCTTCCTCAACCCCATTTGCTTCAGTGCTTTATCTACAAACGGCCTGTAAATAGAGGTCAAACAGTGTTGGCTGCAGCTTGCCTCAGCACTGCATTCTGGAATAACCCAAGAGGCAGAGTCGTCCTCAGATTCAAGCCTATCAAGCCTCCTTGAAAAATGGTCCTGAAAGTCAAAATTTGGCTTATTAGTAAAACTGTTCTTGATGGCTTGTCTAAGTTCCTCAACATTTTCCTCAGAGATTTGTTCTTCACCATCACTCTCCTCTGTGCATGTTCCTGAGGATTCCTTTACTTCTGTTTCCCTATCAACTTCTTCATCCTCTGGATCATTGCCCTTAGATGGTAGAGGAGAAGGAATTTCAAACACTGGCCAGCCAATGTCAGAAAGATTTTTGATGCCCAATACAGTTCCCATAATCCTTAGTTTTTGATTTAAGTCTTTCGTAATATTTAACCATAGACAGAGTGCCTGCACTCTGTCTTGGAAGTCCTTTGCAGCATACTTTTCATAGTCCTTTTGAAGAGCCTGCAGAGATGGATAAAGTGCTTCTATATACTCTAGCAGCTCCATTATCCGCTTTACTTGCTCAAATGAGACCCGCTGGCGATGGAGGTGTTCATGGTAACTTGAGTAACCCAAAGCACTAGTTCCATGTGTTGCTTTGCAAACTCCTTCTCCTGAAGTACCATTGAGACTGGCTCCATTTTTGACACAGGAGAAGCTTCCATAGTTCACTTTGAAGGTGAGGATTTCATTGATGATATCAGGGATAGCTTGACGGGCTGCATAGAGATAGAGGTCTTGGTCATTAATGCTCCGGCCAGCATGCCAAGCTTGCAGCTCCAGCCAGATCAGCTCATTGGATCGGTTCAGCCAGACAGAAGAGGTGTTTTCCTGTCCTCTTTGCTCCCTGTCCTTTTTCTTTGAGACTGAGGTAAGTTTTAACAAAAGCCGCAGGGTTTCAAAAAATTTTAAGCGGTCTGCTGGGCAATCAGTCCTAGAAGTCTGGCGTGCAGTTCTGGGTATTGGCATGGGCACAGAGACTGGAAGCTTAGCATTGCTACAGCCAAGACTGAGGTAAGGCTTATTGAGATCAACATCTGGAATTTGTTTTTTTGGCAGAGACCCACCAACTGCGTCTAACATAAATGAGCACTGCACATTTTTCTTGTGATCTCGTTCTGTAGTCCTTAGGGTGTCCCGTATCTTTTTCCCTTGCTTATAGCTGTGCTCCTCCACATTCTCAATGGTTTTCCCATTGTCCTTATGAACAGACTGAGTTGGCATACTCATTTTTTCTGTAAGAGAAGGAAAAAAAAGAAAGAATGTGACTGCAGCAACAAGAAAAAGCATCATTCAACCCAGCTCCCAATCACATTTCTTAGGTTGAGCATAAAACATTGTTTACTGTCAATAAAACAAAATAGGCATGAGTAGAAGTTAAATGTAGTCTTGGAAATTACCATTAGTATAGCTAAATCAATAGTAGCTCCAACGGAAAGTTTTTTCTCTTTTGACTTTACCTCTTTTGTAGAAAGAGCCTCGGAGAATTCTCATTATCCTGAGTATGCCATCTACTGAGAACCGAGTATTATCAAAAGGAAAAGAGTGGTTTCCAAGTTTATTTTCTACACATTTGTTACACAACCTTTCAAACAAAAACTCAAAATGCAACAGAGCATTATTAAGGTTTCCAAGTCTAACAAAATTAATAAGACTCCATTGCACATGCAATTTCATAAAAACTGGAAACAAGTACAGATTCTGAAATTTACGTTGAATTCTGGCTCTTGGGGCTTGACCTTAGTTCTGGGAACCCCTCTGTAGTCTTACTACACTGCCTTAACACCAGGAGCCTAATTCCCCACTCTCAACGCACAAACACTTGCTGCCACATAACAGCAGCCCTTTCCCGCCTAATTGTTCAATCTCCTCCTCTCTCCCTGTTCTTTCCTCAGGAGCAGCAGACCTTATCACTCTTCTGCAGCACTAACAAAAGCACTTCAAACTAGGTTTTGCAGATCAGGATAGAAGGAACTACTTGGTATTAAAATAGTGGTTCTCTCTCTGTCTTAAGGAATTGGTGGCAGGCTGGAGGGAAGCAGCTGAATGTAGACTAGCTGCAGTCCAGGGATCAGAAGTTGGAACACAACAAGCTACATGGTCACAGGGCTTATTCAAGAACAGAAGACTTTCAGAATGATGGCTGAATACTTTGTCTTCTTTTCACTGTTCACTGTAAGGATTATCTGCTGCACATGGCTCATTCTTCACTCTAGCAGTAGTAATTTCCGTAGAGTCTTTGGTACTGTGCTCCTTCCTGTAACGTCCATTAATACCAAAAATACTAATAACCTTATTTGCAAAATAAGCCTGCTCAGTGAAAGAATATTATTCCCTTTCTATATATGAAAAATCATGATAGAGAAAGATACTTTTTGGTGCTAAAAATGGGAAGAGACATTGCTCAACATTTTGGAACATTGAGCACTTCTTGCTCAGCGCTCCCTGACTCCAATTGCACCTTGAATTCTCAACAACTTGCAAACCACATCCCAGATTCTCTAGCTTGCTTCTAGGAAAACAAGAAACAGAGAGAAGATTTTAATTTGTGCCATTTGCCTAGCATCACACAAATTTTTGTGCCAGAATGCTGATATATGATTTACTTCACTGACTTAATTATCAAATGGCCCTTCATTCTTGTTTCATTCACTACATATCTTCCAGCATCTGCAGCAAAAGAAGGCACAGTCATACACAAATCTGTTTCCTTCACCACATTCCACAATCTCTACTAATGTAAGACAGCGGTTCTCTAGAAAAGAACTGGTGTGGTAATGTGGTTCAAAGACTATCAAATGTAGTCCTGTATGGACATAAAAGCATCGTATTAAGGTTGCAAAGATGTCTGAAGTGAAAGCAGAGAGGTATGTGGTCAGAGCACCTTACTTTACTCATTTCCATTACAAATCCTGTCTTCAGCTGTTAATGAGCAATAAGTAAATTAGTAAGGGTGTGGCCTGCCACACTGCCTCCCTGCAATCCCCGTATCTAAAAACTGTAATTTAACCCTTGACATAGTTGTGTAGGATTGGGGCAGGTCACAATGCATAACATGGCGCTTTACTCTGGAAAAAAGCACTGTAGAAAGAAAAATCACAGTCATCACAGAAACTGTTTCTTGAAAATATGGACTTTATTAATGCCTCTTATACTAGTTTTATTTCAGGTATGCATACATCATCTTCTGAATATCTACCAAGTACAACAGCAGATGACACATAAACCTAACTCAAACACAGTTTTCCTCCTGGAAATGGAAAACTATCAGTGATTCTAAGAAACCTGCTATGGAATTCATTATCATTAATTTTACATTTATCTACTCAAATGCTATTGTCAGATGGTGGTACCTCGCCCACACTGGTTACTAACATGTGAGGTTAACCAGCACCAGGCAAAACACAAGACTAAAAGTCCTGCTGAGAGTATCAGCTTGAATTCCAAAGCATAGTTGGCACTGTCATGAGGAGGCAACAGCCCCAAAAGCTAGGGCAGGCAAGCAGCAGGAAGATGTATTCTGCACAGGCAGGAAGGAAGAAGGAAGATGAAGGAGGTTGGCAGAGATGGAACACACACCCCTCTCCAGACTCTGCAGAAGATTAGATATGAATCGACTTTTAACAGGACTTTGATGTTAAAGATTTTGGTGACCTTGCAAAATAAATGAAAGCCCTGGCACATTTAAAGATCACTTTCTGAACTTACACTCTAGCTACCAGGAGGTCCTCTAAACCCCTTTAGTTTGTATTTTTAACATGCTATTCTCCTTCAATATCAACCTTCAGATTCCCCACCAAAACACACTGGAAAAAAAAGTGAAGTTAAAAATACGATTCATTATTAGACATGCAAAATGCCGTAACACTTGAATACTCATTATTCTTAACAAAGCCCAGGCACAATAATCTATAAACTGTTTCAAAATCCTTTCATTTTATCAAATAAACAGGTTCCAATTATTCAAATATACTTAACAATTCTGCAGTGGATGAGTATCAATGTTGTAGCTGTATGAGTTCCTACTAATTTTATCGCAGTTTTGCAATATAGGCTCAAATTAATTTGTAAAGTAGGTTCAGCTGTACTGACAAATTTTGAGTTAATTACCTTTAGTGCTACACAGGGAAGGTAGGTTTCATGACTAAGCGATGATCAGTTGGTGAGAAGGGGAACATGGTACAGTCTGCGACCTTAAACAGGTCATTAAAAAAAATGACAAAATTAACTTGAGCAACTTGCTGTGGGTAAGAAAGTGAGGTGGACAGAGGTTCCCCTTCAAGTATGAAGATGCATAAGTTTTATACTAAAAAGCAGACAGGGCACTGTTTTTTGCATAGTCCAGGAAGCTAACACTTCAATAAGTAAGCAAACATTGCTGAACTGTCATTCCATACCCTCCGAGTCAGAAAAAATATGCAGGAGACACACACATGAGTTAGGAACAATCCTGAAATGTGTTTTGCTTAGAAGACAGGAATCCCATGAGTCTTGGGCTACAGCAGAAACAATTCTTGTTTAATTGTTTAAACAAATTACCCATGAGTTTATTTTCTGATACTAAATGCAAGTTACAAGAAACTCGGTGTGACAGAAATTAAACAAACTTTGGAGATGCAAGTAAGAAGTCCTTAAGGCCCAAATTTCTTTCAGTTGTCTGAATAAAGGAAAGTTACACTAAATCTGTGTTACATGTAAACATCTGAAAAGTTATTTCAAACGGACTTTTTAAATTGATCAGTTACATCAAACTACCCCCTGAATGAATTCACTTACTGAAGTAAAACCAATTAATTCTCAATAACAGCATATGCATACACATTCAAGGTAAATCAACTAGTCCACTTTGAAGTTGTTAGTTATGGGTTGGGTTGCTTTTTTTTTCCAAAATACAGAATAAATTTTCTGAGATTGTACATATAGGCAAAGTTAAACAAAATGAACTATGAACTTTCCCTGAAAGGTATTTTACAGAATACAAGCCTATCCAATTCATAAAAAAACCAAAACAACCCAAACATTTTAGGATACATTCACAGCAACCAAGAACAGGATATTATTATTCCAGAAGCAAGACCCATTCCCCACACAAGCAGAAAGAGCTTGCTCCAAAAACTCAAAATCTATTAGCATGGATAAACAACAGCTGCCTATTTCTCATAAAGGTATTGATCTTCAATATGTGCTCAGCAACAAAGGGATACTATGAAATATTACACACTATAGTTCTTTAGTATCACAATTTCTCTGTTTAAAAACTAACCTTTCTTTTTAAAGCACAGAAAGAAACAAGAAAAATCACCGGAGCCAAGGAAAGTTATTACATAACTACCATACACAGAACTAAATAAGGTTAATGTTGCATGTAGAGGAGTTTAACTTAGCCAAAAGGCACAATTAAAAGCCAGTAAAAGTAGCTTAATAATTACAATGCCTACACAGCTAACTGGAAAGTCTAACAGGATTTCTCTTCGGTTTCATTTAAGGAAGAGGTCTTTTGGTGAATGCTCTCTTCATAGTGATATTATTTGGTGCCTGTATGAAATGGAAGGCAAACAAAAGCTTTGGAAGATGTTTGCATGGGCCCTTCTTTTATTATGAACTTAGACACCACAACTCTACGCAACCAAAGAATTGACTATAATCCCTTATTCATGCTAAACAGTTTACCTTCTCCCCTACACTTCACCTTAAAAATGCAATCCTTGCACTTGTGATAATGCACTATGCACTCTGTGATAACATTTCCTTTTTCATGTGAAACTATTTTAAAAATTGTTTTCAAAATATTAACTGGCAATATTTAGGCTGTCATAGCAACTCTGGCAAACAACCTTGTCTGACATGGTTGTTTGGTTCTTTTTTAAAAAAACAAACAAAAAAACCCCAATAGTACCAACAAAAAACACAAAAAAAACCCCAGACCCAGACAGATTCTAAATGAAAATACTAAACAAATGATCTTAAAAAAAAAAAAAAAAGGCTTTTTTTGCACATATCACAAGCTCAGCAAAACTACTAAAATTGCACATATTTTCTTTTTTTCTTGGAAGGGCAGTCTGAAAAGATGTAGCTACTGCATATTTCTTAAAATTATGTTTTCAACAAGCAATTACCATATTCCACATCTGCTCAAAATTAAAGAAAGACAAGCTTAAAATTCATACTTTAAGCTGAAAATGGTTTATTTTGTATTAGATAGTGTTACTTAGTAACATTAGGAAAAAACAGGTATCAATTATCTTTTGTTTTTTCCCAGTTACAACTTCATGACTAAAGCATCAACAGAAGTAAACAGTGGCAACTACAATTTCATTGCTTCAGTGACACTAAAGAGTAAAGAATAATCATTGGAAACTCTATTTTTCTATAAAACACACTGTGAAGTGCTTCAGAACACAAAATCAGGGCAGAGAAGTAACTACACCACTACTATAGACCATAGAATCACAGAAAAAAATGATTGGAAAATACCTCTGAAGGTAATTTTTTCCAATCTCCTGCTCAAAGCAGAGTTTATTTCAAAACTAGTTTAGTTTGCTCATGATCTTATCCAGTTGTGTTTTGGAAATCTCCAAAGATGGAGATTCAAGAACCTAAAAACCTCTATGGCAAACTGTTCCCTGTTTGACCACACTCACAGTGCAATTTTTCTTTTCTACTCAAAAGTTTTCCCTGTTGCAATTCATGACAGCTGCCCCCTGTCCTTTCATTGCACCTCAGTATCTGGCTTCATCTTCTGCGTATCTTCTCCATCAGGTAATGAAGAGCTACTACTACGACTTTATGGTCATTTTGCAAAATACCCAAAACACAACACCTACCTTTCAAAGTGGAGCGACTAGCAGGTCTCCCAATGTTATTTTTCTGATGCTTTGTTGACATACGCTTCATCTGGCGGGGTGTACTAGGAGGAGAAGTTCCATAGAAAGTGTCAGCACTTGCTTCATCTGATAATTCTTCAGGGTCAGATTCAGAGATCTTGCAAGTAGCATCTTCTGATTTGCACTCTTTCCTGTAAAGAACAAGTTAAGACAGATGTTAAAGATAAAGAATTTTTACTTGCAGTACCTGTTTAGAAAGCTAATCCACTGATAAATTCCAACCACAGACAAGCTTCTATGTTTTCCTGCCACAGCCATGTAGATTCATCCCAAGTTTTTTCACAACCATAAGCACAACCTTCCAATCAAACAAGGTATAGGCAAGATGCAACCGAGGATGTATAGCCAGAGTGTCACTAGGAGAACACAGTGTAAACTTATGTGTGGTTGTAATGTATTTGTTTCCAAAACTTGTGGCAAGACTAAACCAAGAGGCAGATAAAACAAACAGCGGTTCAAAAATACAAGCACAAAGCAAGACAGTCAATCTAATCAGCAGCACAGACAACAGCAGAGGTCTTCTTTTCCATCCTGCACCCTCCAACTTGTGCATACCACGAATGCGACCTCTAAGTTCAATGAAAAGGCTCTTCACTCTTCACAAAACTTTTATTTAGCACAGGAAACCTGAATATATTTTATGTATTTTCCATTAATTTTTATATTAAGTAGGTTTAACCTCAGAGATCGGGGTTTTTTGGTAGCAAAAAACTAATAGCGTCTCCATAGTAACTTTTTAATTAGCCTCAATGACTTTGATGCTTTGGAAAAAACACTGGTAATACTTAAAAAGATGTCAGAGCTCAGGCAAACACAAAATTAAGATAATATATATATGTTCTTTAAATCCCAAATCCAGATGGTCCGCTTAACCACTGGATGCTGTATCACTAAATTCAACAGAAAGTATGTATCTTTGTAGGACTAGTACCTATGTCAGCACAGAGTCCCCCACAACTGCTTTTCAACCCCCAGTAGGGCCTTTCATTGCTATTACATCTAGCAGTATTGGCAAACTTTGTACAGTAGCAATATTACAAAACTCTTCATTATTTAAAAATAATACTAACTTGTCTTTGTAATTTTCCAAAAATCTACACTATTTTGATTCAAATTGTTCAAAGATAAAACTACAGAGTAATGTTTCCTTTCTTCAGTGAGTTTCAAAAAACTCAAAAAAACCCCCCCAAAACAGCAAAACAGCAACCGCATGGTATCACACAGTTAACCCTTTCAATGGCAGAATTCCACTGCAGAACACGTCAATCAAAGTCCAGACTGCTATGACTTTGGTCTCCCCTTCTCCCCAGCCAAAAACTCCCATAGCATTTCCTTTGAGTCAATCCTGGCACTCAAACAACTGTCTCCTAAGCCAACACCAGGCACTGATCTATTTGTAAACTCACATGGCAAAAAATAAATGGCTTTCATATGTAAACTCTGGGCAAGTTCAAATATAACTTCCAATGTCAGTTTTCTCTCATAAGAAGAGGTCAGATGTAAAACAACCACGATGGGGGGCATGCATGCACTCTTACAGTAGGACTTGCTTTAAAAATAAAACATGTCAAATACAATAAATGAGTAAATGTGTCAGACACTCTCTCCTTCCTCCCAGACACTTGCTCTGTCCCATCAAATTAGATTACATCACTAGAGTGCAGATGGCAGCAGGACAGGGTTTTAACCTCTCTCACCATCCCTTTGTACCCATCTGATGCCTATCCACCCATGGCAAATATAGAGAAGGGGGAAAAGGGGGGGGGAAAGGGGGAAGAAGGAAGAGAGGATTCCAAGGGAAAAAACAGTCCCTAACTGATTGAATCCCGTGGATAGGCTGGAGCTCAAAGTGACACCAAGACCTCTGCCTTCCCCCAGCACAGTCCCCTCATCACCACCACTCCCCACCGGTGCCATACATGGCACTCTCTTGATTTAACATCCATCTGGGAGAACATGCATCACTACTTCCGAGGAGGGGAAAAAACCCACAGCTCGCCTCCATCCCCTGACATATTTTATTTCTGAAGCAGGAGTGCAAATCACACCATCTTTACTCTAGTAACAGACATGGAGGTAAATAAACTTTTAACCTAAATCAGACAGTGCAAGACTAGCATCAGTACCTGGGAACTTCAATGTCAATCTCACTTGAATTACAAATGACATTTTACTTGCTACTATTTTGAGGCAGATGAGGAATATTACTCATGCTCTGGTGGAGCAAGTCTGAGTGTCTGCAGGAAGAAATACGCCAGAATGTTGTCAGCCAGTAGACTAGCAATAAGGCTAACCAAAAACAAAATAATAAATAAACCAGGTACTGTACTTTTTCTTTACCTTTAGCTATAAACAGAAATAAATACAGAAACATGCAGAACAGTTTACGTTCTCTACAAAGCCACTGAAACATTTAGTGTTTGGAATTACTCTTCTGGTATTACAGAGCTTTTGAGAAGGCGGCAATCAAGTTCACTAACTGCTGTAGATAAACTTTAGAGGTTACCTAAGAAAAACCATTCAGGTGGTAATGTAGCACCACCTGTAGTCTAAAGAGAGCCCTACAGTGAATTTGGCCATACTGACAACCACACAGAATCACCAACACTTTTAGTCTAGTTTCCTTGCCTTGGGAAATCATGCTGTTTGTGTGTCTTCTAGCAATCCAATTTAATCGAGTACCATTGGCCAAATATAACAAAAAAACCTGTATCTGTTCCTACAGATCTTGTGAAAATAGGTGGATGAATAGCAGGAAAAGATCTTGTAAGTGCTGAACTGGGAAAGCAGAACGCAAGTCTACATCTTTTTGGACACCAGGAAAACGTTATTCCTGAGAACTCTTGCAAACAGCCCTACTGCAGAAAGAACTCCAGGCAGAGTACACCCCTCTGATTTTGCCAAAGATAAATCAACCACAAGAGACTAAACCACATGAAACAAGTCATTAGTTCCAGCACTTATGGAACTAGTTATTTTTTCAGTGATCTCACTGGCCTGGCAAGGCACAGGGTGGGGTGCTGGTGCTCTTGCTGGACCCAGCAGAGCGGATTCTGCAGCACTCGCATTAGGACTCAGTTCCTAGGCAGTTTTAAACTAGGACGAGTTACCTTGTTATCAAAGACCAGTGAAAACACTTGTTTTCCTGAGTAATCTCTTCTAAGAGTATAACAATTAAACCTCTTCACCAGACTGAATGAACTGATCTTTAAAGACCATAAGATGGTCCTCTCCTCAGCAGTCACTACCTTGTTTGCTTCTTCCTATGTCTGATGAAAGGGCATGAAGTCCAAAAGCATTCAAAACATCCTCCAACCTCACACCTATACAGTGGAATCCACTACAGCTGACTTAACATTCTGACATTTTTTTCTGGGTAGTTTAGTAAGCTGTTCTTTAAAACCATAGCAGATTTTAACCTATGATTAAAAACCATAGCAGATTTATCACAGAACATGAAGCACTGGAAGTCACATCACAGAACAGCAATCAAGCTCTACAGAACCACTCGTGTTAGCAGCTGACAAGATGATCTAACTGGAGCTGGCTGGTCTGTTTAGAGGGAAGAAGGCATCAAGTTGCAATTCAAGTTTAAAAATTCAGCATGCTCAGTTTAAGGTTTGTGTGCAAAGACTGTATCTCAACTCAGAGCTCAAATGAACACAAAGATTCAGTTTCACCAGTGAAAGCCTTCTTCTGCAACCATGCACTGCATATATAGGATCTAAACTAAAGCAACTACATCAGTTTAGTCATGCTGGTATCAATTTTTCTCATCTAGATGACACCAGACATATATGATCATCAGCAGGAACCATCTGGTCTTAAAACCAGATGGTTTAATTTTAACAGATTACTGACATAGCGTTTAACAGATTACTGACATAGCATTTGTAATGTTCGTGTGCTATTTACTTTTATGAACTAACCAAAGATTAATTAAATCTGCAAACCTGTAAAATGCACTGCTGGCAAATCTAAATCAGATTACAGTATTGGTTATTACACACAATTGTTGGTTCCTGAATACTGTTGCAACCAGAGTTGAGAAACATTAATCACAGCTAATTTCTTGTTTGCTACGAAAAAATGGAGGTTTTCTCCCCCATAGCCTGTGAAAAACATCCTACTCTTAATTAGGCACATACCCAAAAAGTGAAAGCTAGAAGTGTGACAACTGAAGTTACTATTTGCCAAGGACAGTTTAAACCCAATGCTTACAAGGAAAACTGGACATGAATAATTTTCACGTCAGCCTATTTACAGGCTGCGCCCAACCTCAACTTCAATGACCAAAACGCTTCTCATCAATTTTACCCTATGAATATAGAAGAGCCTGTAGCCAGGCTACATGAATCAGAAATATTGGGAAAGCTGTAAGAGCAGTATGGTAAAACAAACAAACAAACAAAAACACCTTGACAGCTCTCAAATGCAATAAAAAAATAAATAACCAAGAATATTTCCAACAAGTAGTTACCCCGGGATGCATTTCAACCAGAATCTGAAAAGACAGAATACAGAATTTCTTCAATTTGCACATGTGGATGACAAGGGGATTGGTTGGTTGGTTGGTTTTTTAACTAAGTCAAAGTGTTGGCAATGTATCTACAATTCCAGCTCAGTCATGAAAACTATGATAAATTTCTAGATTTTCAAAGGCCTACAAATGAAAAGATGAGAGGGAGGGAAATGGGGTATGAAATTTGAAGTAGCAGGACAGGGAGCAAAAAGTCGGGTAGCTGCAGCTGTTGATAAAGGCCTCCAGCCTTTGGAAAAATATAGTCATTTATGACTAAAATTAAATTAACAAATGGAAAGACCACTGAAGATCACACAGGGACATGTTAAAATTAAGTAGGCTAAAGTCATATTGAAGAGTGTAATTTTTAACCAGTATAAACTTTTTGCACTTTATTGAAGCATTATTCAAAATTTCAAAGTTTGTAACAACCAATAATAAGAGGTCATGCTAAAAACTGTGACAGCTATACAGGAGAAACATTTTTTTTAATCTTTCATTTATATCAGCTACCCTCGATCCTCATAAGCAGGAGTTTGAATGTATTAGGCACTTACATAATTAACTCAGGTTATCATCCGTTTATCAACCCACACACAGCTTAAAAGCTTGCTGGGAATCAGAGCAGCAGGGGTCAACTGATTGGACTACAAGCACGTAGCAATAAATCCGAGTTAGGCAATTACAGCGCAGTAACCGGGATAACCACGCACCACAACAGTTACGAAGCTGCCCGCTCCACAGGCTGCTGCCGTAAGCAGCTTCCTGCAGTTCCAAAGACATTACAGCATTCACACATCACCACAGCCCTTTTTCAGCACTGCCTATGGCACCCTGCCACTTCCACACAGAGACCTGTAAGATTCCTACAATGTTCACCACCAAATTACCGAGTACTACTTCTTGAAACTCAGTGCTTTTGTTTACAGGCAAAGTGGCTATTTTTCAAATATACGTTCCTTAACAGGGATTCAGCTTGATAATTAAAGTATGTCGAAAGACAAGGCTTCATCAGCCTGTGTAAGGAACTAAGAACTGAGAGGGTTATTGTCTCAAACATCAGTTGTAACAAAAAGAAGAGATAGGAGGAGTGGAGTGCTACCAAGAGGGATGTGGGAGAGTGTTGAAGGACACTCACCCAGGCCTCCTTCTGCAACACCTGCTTTTCTGAGGCACACAAAGAAGTTGGCTACATGAGGTCACCAAGCAGTAATAAAACACAGAGGGCACAGGACCCTCAACTCAAAATGTGGAAAGGGTTAATGCTACCCTTCCCCCATGCCACATGTGCAGTGACTAAAAACACCCATTCTCACTTACAATGTAAATTAACTCTGGGCAAAACACCTGGAGGTAACTCCTGTTCCTGAAACAGAATAAGAGGTCCAAGCGCTAATTACGCCCACCACCTGAGGAACCAGACCTGAGACAATGCTGGAACCAGGGGTGAAGATCTGGATCTCTGTTACTATCGGTCTTCTTCCCTTTTTCCTCCTCTTCTCCTCTGCTTTTTCTTGTTAACACAAGTAACATCATATCACCTGCTATACCTAGCTGTATCCTTATCAACTGCCATGAGTTGTTGTACCATAGTCAGCTATCATGAGTTCAACTAACACAGTGTGGGAAGTTAATAAACTTTGTGTACAGACTTTGAGACTTGTCTCACTGTTGTCCCCTACTCCGTTGGGGATTTATGGATCTTAGTCATTTGTCTCCCTCCCCCAAGCAAGACGTGACATCTAAACCGGCATCACAGGCAGGATCCCCTCGGTGTTGGAGAGTCCTAGTGGCATACCGGTTCTCTATCCGACACATGCTGACAGGGAGAACTGGGAAGTGACCTCTCGGCTATAAGCCAGGAGAGGTTTGAGCAGTGGCAAGCCGTGGCAACACGGGATATGCCTGTGCTTGACTGCTACCCGATTTTGGAGAAACTGAAGGAGTGTAAGGCATGTCCTACTCCTCCAGGAATAGCTTGTACTCACGAGAATTGGCATGACCCTGAGGCAGTGGTGAATCGTGTAACTGCTCTTGCAAAATAGCAGAGGCAGCAATTGGGTAAAGGAAAAGCTCTGGTATGTGCTGTATTAGGAGCTGCACTGATACCGGCACAGAGAGAAAAGCAGTCAGTCAAACAGGTGGAGGAAGAAACAATTAGATCTTTGCAGGACCAACTAACAGCAGAGCGTGAGAAAAACGAGAGTTTGCATGATCAGGCAAATGCTGAGCATAACACCACTCAGTGGCTCCATGCAGCCTTATCAGAGGCACTGGACCAGGAGGAGATTTTATGGCCTGAATTGGAAGAAGGGGGGCAAGGATCTCCCAACTGGACTGACTTAGATTTAGTTCCAGACAGTGAGCCTGGATTTTCAAGCTTGGCACAACTGTCTGAGAAACAGGGCTTAAGATCCCTGTATCCAGTTAAGGAGTCAGAGAAAAGCCAAGAAACATTTTACCCTGAATGTGAGGAGGCAAAAATGAGGCCACTGATAAAAACTGAAACCACTGATAATGGTCAAATGGGGGGAGCTCTGCAAGTTACCACCCAAATGGTGCCATATGCAGCAACTAAACTATCTAAAATCCAGGAAGAATATACCAGGCTAGCTTGAGAAACTGAGATTAAATATGTATGGAGTATATTACTGACTGGTGGCAATCAAGTTTTGCTGTCAGAAAATGAAGCCCAAGGATACTGGGGACCAGGAGTTTTTCTAACTACTGATGATAACAGAGAGCCATGGTCATTAACCCAGTGGGCTACGGGGCTGGACTCCCTAGAAAGAGGGGAACCAATACGTATCGAGACTCCAATTATAGAACATTTGACTGAAAGTTTGCAAAAGGCTAATCCTGATCAAATGACCCCCTTGATCTGGCGTCTCCCTGATGCTCCTGGACCACCACAGATGCCTGTGGTAGAGAACACAAAATTAACACCAAACGGATTGTCCCATCTTTCTAACTGGTTCACTCAATGAACCAAGTTTGTCCTTTTCTGTTTTTCTTACAGAAAGAAGAATGAAATACCAGGAATCAGACATCTGACCACCCATTATGTGAAGAAAACTTTTAACCATTACAGTTTTGTTATGTATATATATGTTTTGCAGAGCATTGATCCAAGACAACGAGGGATCTATGTGACTCTTAACAATTTCAGTAGCTCCATGTATTGAATACCTTCTATTAATTATTTTGTTCACCTTTATGTACATATTTTTCAGATTGTTGGAAGCCCACCATGGGACTTATATTCTCAGTTGTTAAATGGATTGTGTTTTGCATTGTTTGTCTGATTTTGTTAAACCTGTTTTTCTTCTTCTTTACTAGGGAAAGATGTTTGGGAGAAGCTTATATTCTTACTTTGTGGATATATAATCTTGCCCCAGGCAAGGAATAATTTGGACAATCAACCCAGTTTGGCATGGGAATTAACTCGAGGGTTTGTGCACATCTGGAACCATACTAACCAAGGGATTTGTGTTGAAATCCCCAAGTCTTCAGAAGAGGGTATTGGTTTTTCTATGATTAATCTTAATTTTCCCAAACTGTTAGAAAGTAAGCCAAGTACAATCATTAAAAACTGTACTGCCAATTGTACTCGAAACAGAGTGAACAATGCCTTTTACCAAATTTCCCTGGCAAATTGGACCAATCTCTGGAATAAAACATGCTATAGATGAAACATGAGTGAACTGGTAACTCTTATACCAGAAGCCCCATTTATATAACCAGTATCTTCCTGTCCTGAAGATTTGATGAATCTATACAACGTGTCACTGTGAAAATCCCCACAGAATATCAGGCACCCAGATCCCCTGTTGGCCTCCACCCCGCAAAACAGAACCCTTTGAACTCCCTTACATGGTGCAATGGTTCCCTACATGGTGTATACAAATCCCCAGTCATCCAGGCCAAAAATACAATAAAATTGATAGGACAAAATATGAATGGGCCTGGACTATCAATCATATGTTATATGGAAATGCCAAATTCAATCATCCCACTGATAAGGAAAATGTTGAAACACCCCCCCTAAAACACTCCCAGTTAATGAAATGTACCACAATCTTAGATTGTACCACAGGTGCAGGAAATCCCATTTAAACATAGTAGATCCCTGAACTCCAAACCTTCATACGGGAACGTGTACTTGCTGGGGATACCCTTCCCGGGGTTTCCAAAACTGGGACATTATAATGGGACCTGCAATTAGATGCAGTATTCCCATCAGCCATGGTTCAGAACACCGAAAAGTATGGGACAAGGACTTACAGGGTACTTGGACACTCAGATACAATTATTATCACTGTAATACAGCATTGTACCTGGCCCCACATGGAACATAGTGGGGATGCGACCTGACTCAAAATGTGGAAAGGGTTAATGCTACACTTTCCCCATGCCACATGTGCAGTGGCTGTAAAAACACCTGGAGGTAACTCCTGTTCCTGAAACAGAATAAAAGGCCCAAGCACTAACTACACCTATCACCTGAGGAACCAGACCTGAGACAATACTGGAACCAGGGGTGAAGATCTGGATCTCTGTTACTATCTCTCTTCCTCTTTTCTTCTCTTTTCTCCTCTTCTCCTTTGCTTTTTCTTGTTAACACAAGTAACATCATATCGCCTGCTATAACTAGCTGTATCCTTATCAACTGCCATGAGTTGTTGTACCATAGTCAGCTATCATGAGTTCAACTAACACAGTGTGGGAAGTTAATAAACTTTGTGTACAGACTTTGAGACTTGTCTCACTGCTGTCCACTGCCTTGTGGATTTTCAGATCTTAGTCACTTGTCTCCCTCCCCCGAGCAAGACGTGACAGCCTGTTCTTAGTAATGTACATTGTCAGTTGGCTAAGATAGCACAAAAACAAGCACTACATATTGTAAATCAAATCTTTTTAAAGTTAATGTAGCTCTCCTTAAATGTAGTTGCAACCATTCTATTTCAAAGATAAACAATATTTTGAGAAGAACATAGCTGTAAATTGTCATCCTGCAGCTGCTGGTAATGCAAAGAGCAAATGGGATTTTTAGGTAACCATCTCTGCATCTGTTAAACTGAAAAACAAAACTGTGTCAAATTAAGAGCTGCCAAACACCACACACAACACAACCCTGGAATCAGCAGCTCCGACTTCTGTGGGGTAGTACTGGGTTTCGTTTTAACTGCATGGCACAAGAGAACATGACAGTACTCCTGGACCAACAGCATAAGGAAGGAACTTCATTAATCAATCTGTAGCACTTTGGGAAACCAAGACTGAGGATCAGATAACCTGGTCAGGAAAACAAGTTAAGATAAAATGAACTGAAGTTCTGCTGAAGTATTCCTCTACTAGCTGGTGTAAACTCCTAGTATTACACTCCAACATTATGCAAGCATCACACACTCATACTTTTTAATCAACTTTTAAAAAATCCCCATTCTGAGAGAAGATATAAACTTAAGTAAACAGACTTGCTTATAAAA
This sequence comes from Aegotheles bennettii, assembly GCA_013398125.1. NCBI lineage: Eukaryota > Metazoa > Chordata > Aves > Caprimulgiformes > Aegothelidae > Aegotheles > Aegotheles bennettii. The sequence continues at coordinate 34,020 of VZRW01000376.1, forward strand.
AGTTCCTGAACTGAAAGCAGAAAGGATTCTAAATCCAATTTTGCATACCATCTTCTCTTAAAAGATCTGCTACGTTTGTGACTATGAGAAGTAAATGCTTGCAGCTATTGCATTCATAGCAGTTACTGCAAACTGCTGCAAGGGCAGCAAAAGAAACAGTAACAAAAAACCTTGAAGGAAGGATTATAAGCGCAATTCCAAGGAAGCCTTCAGTAAAAAGAAAAAAAATTGGGCTTTTTTATTATTTTATTTTTTATTACAGAGCAGCAGGAATTTGTAAAACTGTATTTTTTGATAAATACATCCTGGCACAGTGTCTATGGCAGGGGGGGAGAATAGCCTGGTTAGCAAGATACAGAAATTCTGTGACTAGCATGGACATTTAAATGGTGTACATGTCACGTATTCGTATTGTGACGATACTTCCAGAGACAGTAAAAAGGAATTGTTCACATTAAAACTGACACAGAGTAATGGAGATACTTGACCATGTATTCGCATTTGAAACTCATTTCGCATTTATGAGCAGTCAATGTTAAAACTTGGTCACCAGTAACTTCTGATTGCTGCCAACGTATTAATAGGACTTTGTGCTACAAACTTGGTAAAATACTTGGTAAGTTTTTTAACAATATAATTAAATTCAACTTGAAACTAAGGACATGTATAGCTTTTTAATTTACCATTCATAAAATAATTTGGGTAAGCTATAGAAAAGCACCAAGTCTGGGGATTTTTATTTGAACAAGAATCACTGCCATGAAGATGAACTGCAGATATAGTCCTTTTTAAAGTTCTTCTAGTATAAACATTTTATAAGAACAGAAAAGTCTTCAAAATATGAAGGGTGAATGCAATTAGACTTGTAAAAAGCACTGTGTCTCTATTAAGGCCTGGATGAGCTCCCTCCTGAGAAAAAAAAACTTTACTACTTCTGGAAAATATCACTGCTTGGCAAATGAATACCCATGGCTTTGGGTAAAGAACTGGAAGGAGTACCTGTTACCTGCTGCCTTCCCAAATTTTAAAGAGAACAGCACAAAGACGCATGCCATATCCCACCAGTAGACCAAAAGGCACTGAAGGCAACTTTGAGTTGGAGAGGACAGCAGTAATGAGAGCTTTGGTGTCCCAAGCTTCCAGCTCACAAGTATCTTGTAGACACTACTTTACTCTAGAAAAGAGGCATCTGAACAACTTAATTTGACAATAAAGCCTGGCATAAAAACACCTAACAGCACTCTCATAGTGGAAAAGGGGAACTTGGGAGTATCACCTCTTCTGGCATGGAGGCTGTATTAAAAAAGCAGGGAGGAAGCACAAAATAAAAACATTTTTCTCTAAAGCACTTTTTGCCCTTGCAACTCTTCCTTCAGTTCCTACGTAAAAAGCAAGATTACCAACTCCTTTTACTTCTCAGGACCTGCTCTTCAAGCACGCTTCTCTAACTCAGTGTGTGTATCCCTATGATCACCCTTATGTCTGCACTATTCTTCCCTTCCACAGGAGGTGGCTAATCCTATCTAGTTAAATGCATCCATTTCCCATCTCTTCTGAAAGCTAAAACATAAATATTTATGAGGCTCACATTCAACCTTTCATCGATTTCTCTAACCATAAAAGCAGGTATTATGTAAGGCACATCAATGTCAAGGCTAAAATGAATAGGAAAAAAACAAACTTGAAACTTATATTAAAATTAGAAGAAAGTTTGAAGGAGACAGAGATGCTAAAGAAAATGTCTGGAAGTAATTTGAGGATAGGAAAAAATATTTTGTCATGTTGTTCTCTTAAAGCAACATCCTAAGGCAGAAATCTAGGACTTTTCTGTATTCACCCAGTAATTCAAAATAAAGTTTTAAAGAAGAACTAGTACCAGCATAACAATTTCAGTTTTAATAAATATTTTAGTCCAAATTCAGCTGTACGTAGCTACATTTTTTCCTCCCAGAGGGATCAGGGGAAGGCAGGATACATGATCAGTTGTCTCTATAGTCTAGGAATGAACAATCAACATGCAAAAGGTGGTACTTGGGCCGGGAGGGAGAATTTACTTATAACAGAGATCGTAATTTTACCATTTACTGCTGACACTAACCAAAAAAACCACTTGGTTTTTATCTTCTTTTTTTTAATATTTTTCAGCAAGCAACTCTGCAGATGCAAATTTACAGATGCAAAACAGCTTCAGCAGAAAAGCTTGTAAGAGCACAAAAAACATGAAGTAATACTAAAGACCTCTTAAAATCAAGTATGAAATGTAATGAAGCTTATTCACACAATTTACTACAGGGATGAAGTAAAGAGCCTCAGAATTTACTACAGACTATAGTCTCAGTAATCTGACACAAAAAGGAGAACCTGTTCCAGTGAACCTTTTGTCTCCCAGGTTGCACATCCCTGTTCCCTCTGCACAGAAGCCAGCTATCATGTGAACTCAGTCACAAATTCAATGGGGAAAAAAACACATTAACTTTTTGGTGCATCAGTTACCCATCAGATCAATAATACAAAGTGAAAACTCTACAGACACTTGACTGCTAGATCAGAAAGAATACAGTGGAGGAGCTTGGCTTCCTCCTGGGGAGAGACCAGAGGGAAGAAACCAACCTGCTTGTTCCAACACGTTGAGCGTAATGTGAAATCGTACCCTCAGTCACTTTCTTCTGTCTGAGGCTGAAGCAGTTTGGAAGATGATTGTCCTTTCTGCTTTCCAGTGACACTTTGCCAGGAGTCACCAGCCCCCAAGATGCACAGGTATAACTGAAAGTACTGACCCTGGTTCTTCACTGGTCCTGCAGAAACAATCCAGCTTAGCCGGATTGTCTTTGTTAGCAGGACTTTTCCAACTTCAACCACTTTAATTTTGGTTAGGCAACCAAATGTACTTAATGTGACACTAGCAAGTTTCACATGGCAGACATTCCTGGTTGTGGAAGGAAAGAGGGATGTTAGGAGATGAGAACAGTAATTTCTAGTCTGGATCAGCTGCAAAACTAACACAATTTTTTACTTGCAACAAAGATAAAAGCAAAATACTTGACAAGTAGACGCTTAAGGTAATACCTGTATCGCTACCAAGAACTGATTGAATTACGTAATTCCAATAGCTTATTTATAAATTAACCTTATGAACAAGGGCTCACCAACAAAGAAATAATTAGAGAAACACTACAACTTCATTAGTTAATAGCCAGAATGTAATAGTAGCCCTGTAATAGCTTTGCTCACTATTTACGCCTTGTTTATCTTTAAAGACTAACCTGTGGCATGGCTCCACAAATGCAAAAACCCAATGCTGCTATGGAGCCCTGACCTACATCTTGCCACCTGCTTGCGAACTATGGATTTGCGCTACAACAGCCCTGCTAACAGTTAAGCACCAAGCACCATCAATCCCAGATCCGCTAAAGCCTGAGAGAATCATAGAACGCTTTGGGTTGGAAGGGACCTTAAAAATTATCTAGTTCCAACCCCACAGGAATACAGAGCAAGCATTTCTGCTGCAAGATTAATAGTTTGTAACAAGACTTCACTGTGATAGAACAACCACTATTTCTGTAGAAATCTACACAGGAAAAAAGTCATTATTGGGGAAAAGACTAATGTAAAGCTTAGAGCTAAACAATTAATCTTTAACTGATTCCCAATTACATCTTTTTCCTCTTGATAGCTCTCAGTTAAGCTGTCCAATTAGAACAGAACAATCCAACAAGTGTGAACACACTTCACTCCTACAGTAGACCTCAAGCACTTGCCTGACTGTAGCCAGCTGCTCCATTGCAAAGTTACTAGCAAACTTTATTTAAGAGAGAAATTAAAACAAAATCTTCTGCTTCTCAAGATCTGGAAACTACTAGTTTTGTAAATTATTAATACTTCAACACTTTTCCCAAAATTCTCCTATATTCTTGGGCAGAAACTTCTAAGTGCTTGATTATTGTATTTATGACAGAAAGACAGAGTCACAGAAAAATGTAACAAAGGTTATTGAAACAGCAGAGAGGTGCTGAAGCACTTTTTGACTGACTATAGAAACGTGGTAAACTTCAAAAAGACAGAAATTGTCAATAAGTTAAAAATAAATTAAGCAAAATGCAAATTAGTATTCATCATATCTTTTTCTTGCAAGCAGAGATAAGAGCTATTGAGACCTACTTAAATGATCCAAGGAAGGAATTTTTCTTCTGCAAATTACACCAACTAGAAATAGGTATAAAAAAATAAATAAAATTGAGCTCTTACAACAGTTTTGGCAGTTCTTCATATTCTCATCTCAAAAAAATAATAATCAGAACTTTCTGTTCTCTTTTGCTAGTAAATTTGGAAACAGGAACTAATTTTTCCATCTTGGATTATCATACGTTTTCATGCAAATATGGATTATGACATAACAGCAGCTACAGAATATGCACATACCTTCAGCTCTGAGCTTTTTTCCCCCAATCACAAGTAGATTATTTGATTAAAACTATGCCGTATGTTATTTCTGTAAGAAAGAACAACAGACCTATTTAATTCTGACATTGCTCTATAATGTGCAAAAAAGTGTGAAAATGTTGATGGGTTTGTCAAGTGCTCACATCCACATTTAAGTCAAACACGTGAGGCTGCAAGGATCAAAGGTTAGAACTGTAGAAACAGGAGCCAAGAGAGCATGCTCAGCTAGCATCCAGCTCTCGTCTTCAGTGCCTTACAACAACTAATGTCAAAATATTAACTGGTCTCAGTCACCATGCTTCATCCCTAGTGCTACTTTTCAACCTCAGTTATATCCTAACTCATCTTTGGGGAAAAAAATATTCTTTTCAACTGAAATTTACAAGAACAGCACTTAATCTTCTTTTCTTTTAAATGAGAAGCTATGTTTTCATCACTAAAGGTAGCTGACCATTACATAACACAGTATAAATCCAAAGGATAAGTGCTGCAGTTACATTCCTGGCACCTGCACAAATCAGAACCCAAGGTCTCAAGCTACTGAAGCTACACATCCAAAGAATGAAGTATATTTAATTAAGAACCACTTGCGAAAAATTTATACTGACAAGTGTGGATGGATTGTCAGGAAAATTCAGGCCACATCAGGAAGAGTTACATACTACTGGGAAAAAAAATACTACAACAGAAAGCATTAGGCTGCTAGGCTCAACTACAAATATATGTAACAGTGATAAACTGAGAAAGACACAGACCTAGAATAAAAGAAAACAAGATCTGTAACAGCCATTCTTCCCCTACTCGCCTGTGCACAAACTTTACTCTTCTGGCAGAAAGCTCCATACCTAGAAAAGATAAATACTGGTTTTGATCCCGAAGTTTCAGTTAATCTTTTAGATGAAGTCAAAGTCTACAAGAACCCTGTATGTAAAATCACATCAGCTTGCCGTGAACCTTGATCAGGTTTATTCTGTATCCAGACAAGATGAGATATAACTTTATTGCCCTGATGAATGTCTCCTGCTGTCACTGGGTAGAAGGAGGAAATTCATTCTGTTCCTTCTGCGTCCTGCTAACATTTAATGCTACTGACTGTCATGTGTTTCTTCCTAATGTGGTACACATATATTATTTATTCTACCCTTAGCTTACATGTGCTGCTGGTTTACTTGCTGATGGCTTCTCGGAGAACAGTATTTGTAGAGGTTTTTACTGAGCTATGAAACATGCATCGAGTAGTGATAACAAGGCCACAGTTACATGTGCCTCTGTTACAACTCAGTAATGCTCAAAATCAGGAGTTAAGAGCAAACATTCCAGTTTGGCTTTATGTTTGCAGCTGGCCCAAGGGTGAGCACAGGACAGTTATCAGTTCTTTAAATGAATAAGCTCCTAACTTGTTTTTAAAAATTCAAAAGTTATTTAGTTAATAGATTACAGACTAAATAAAACATAAATGCAGTTAAGACTTGAGAGCAGAAGAAAATCTAAGGAAAGTAATAGCCCTGCAAACATAAATGGTGTACACAACAGCAAATCCAGCCCCACAGCTGAAGAAATAAGAGCAAAGATACCTGTATCTTCCTGTGCTGACAGAGGTCAATATACTACTTGACTAGCAGTGGGCAGTATAAAAAAAAAAAGTCTTCTAAATCTATTTTAGATGCAGTTTAAAAGAATGGTTTGTATGTAACTTAAGAAATGTGGTTGTCATGGAAGCCAAATCTTTTTAAGCCTCTAAAAATCCCAGTTCGTTCCCCAAAATAAAAATTACTGCACATCCCTCATCCTTTCCTTTAAATTTAGCAAATCTGTTGGTCATCACAGCACAGTTTGCATTCCACAAGGGCCAATATCACTAGCTTACATAACAGTAAAACCAACCTTGACACAGAGAGCACTAATTAACACATATAAAAACAACTCAAGCAGCCACTAAACACAGACTAATCCTTGCTGCTACAAATGCCAAAGATATCTCAACAAGCACTTCATGTGTGCTTGCGTGTAGGTGGAACAATCAGTCATTCATCCCAATCTTGCTCATGTAAACAAGAAAATGCAACACATGAAGAACAGAGATTACATCTTACCTTATTTAAATGTGCAAAATTAAAATAATAACAAAAAAAGGATAGTAAAACTCTATACACTCAAATAACTTTTCCCACTGAAGCTATGATCCGAAGTTCTTTCACTGCTGATAAACTATCAGTCCTGCAGATAGTCTGGCGAACAGAAAAACAGGTTGAGCACAACCCATGACATAACCTCAGGCTTCCCCCAAACAACAGATGCTGCAGACTGACAGCCCAATTCATTGTCATCATAGAGCCAACAAATCTGATAGACAGACCACTGAAAAATTTCCCAGCGCAGAGGAAGCCTCCACATTATGCACAATTCTGTCCCGCTTTATTCACAGTCCGGCTCCTTCCTTCACCTCTTGTGCTGGGTACGTGCCAAGGGAAAAGAGGGCTACAAGCAATCAAGGCATAAGTTAGAACAGCCCTACAGCTCTTCAAGCCTTTGCAGTGTCACCAAAATTGGCATTCCAACAAAGGAAATGCTTAAGGCCTCATTTTTCTCTGTAGTTGATTTTGTGCCAGAAAATTCTTGGGACTGCCTAAGTCTGGGCTTGGAAAATTTAAAGCCTATAGGCCATAATCAAGAAGCACCAAACATGTACCTATTTTAATCAGTGCTCTAAATTATCAAAGTGGAAACTTCTTATCCCAAAAACTTTCTGTTCGCTTTGTTACAAGGATCGACACTTAAACAGGAATTCTTCCTGAGACTTTGTTGTAGTATCTTTTCACTTATATAAAACCACTGCAGGCTGTCAAATGTCCAAGTGCAACCCTGTCTCAAACTCAACATCTGCTCATAGGTTCCCTGAGGACTTTTCAGTTTAGAGCTGCTTTCCCTCTCTCCCCACCCTGAAGTGTAAGTTTCAAGAAAGAAAGGAAGACCTGGAGAAAACAGTTTGCTTTTCGCCAGGGATGCTCAATCCCATGCTTTGGAACACCTAGGACTAAGGACTGTATAACTCAAGAGTCACAGATATAGCGTAAGCTTGCCCGAGACTTACAGAACATACCATTGCTTTTATGTTCTGACAAGACACAGAATCCTTACACAAACAGATTGCTAACACATAAGTCAGTCTCACAGTCTCACAACAATAAATCAATGAACTGGTTTTTTAAACAAACGTAGGTGTATTGCTAATGAGAATGACTGAGTACTTCTCCAACAGAATTACATCTAACTGAAAGTGAATGCAATACACCAAAGAGCTCCAGTACCAGCCAGAACCCTCTATGGTAAGAACACATTCATACTTTACAAACAGGATTAAAAGCTTCCTGTCACCAAATGGCTTTCAAAATCCCAAGTCTGCACAGCCCCACTGATTTCAACAAGATTCTGGCCTCACAGTGCAAGACTGAACACCTAGTGATAACTCCAAAATTTAAGTCAACTTTAATCATGATTGAAAAACTTTCAAATGCTTTACTCCTGCATTACATTTAAGAAAAAGCAAGTACTGCATAAAGCCAGAGAAGTAGTTCTGCTCTAAGGCAGATGTGAAGTTGGTACACAAAGTACACACAGAAGTGAATCACAGTGGAGTGTATCCATTACCCTACACAAATTACGGCTATCTAATTGTTTCGAGACATCTCCTTCCCACCCACCAGCTCACTCTGAAACAGCTAATTCAATTTTCATTTGCTGGGTAAAGTTGCCACCACACTATCCACACCCACATCCGACTCACATAAACTGTCTTTTAATAAGCAGAATCCAGCAGAGGTCAGAAATGGCCCTAGACAGGAAATGCCTGGGTGTTTTCCATTCAGGCGCTGCAGATTACTCCTCTACGTGCAGACAGGCCAGGGCCAGGGCCACGCTGTTGCACAAACTTCACTTTAGATCATTTTCTGCTTAACCTGCACTATTGCTCTTTGAAGATACTGTAAAAAAGGAGCTCGGAAGCTTACAAATTCAGTTGCCCGGCTGGCATTTGTATTTCAGAATACTCCTGTTAGATCTAATTAGCTGTTATACACCCTCTGGTTTGGGCATTCTCGTGATGCAAGAAAAACAAATCATTAAAGTGCATTGATGAAAATCCAAACTCGATCCAAACTGGGGTGCATCACCACCTCCCTTTCGTTACACCAGTACCAGACAGGCACTTGCAAGATCCCAATGCCCATGACTGATCTCAGGCACTCGGCGGCACCGAGCTTTTTTGCCCCTTTTGCCCAGCACAGCGGGGACAGGAGGTGCCAGGCTGCTGCTCTGCAGCGCTGAGGGACCACCGGAGCCTTTCCCAACGCCTCTGCCGAACGCCTCCTAAGGAGAAGCGAAGCGCACCAACAGGATGTTATTTTAAAAGGAGAAATAATTGCCAGGCAATTAATAACTTGGCCTTACGCACCACTTCCACAGCCGCTTGGAAGCCCCGCACCGGGCAGTGATTTGCATCCCCACCGCCCAGCAGGCGCAGGCGGAGCCGTGCCAAGGCCGGGCTGCAGGTCAGCGCGTCCGGCAGGGAACAGCGGCTGCGAACGCGCCGGGCACCCCCGCAGCAGCCCCCGCTGCGGAAGGTTTTCTAAAAACCTCCGCATCTCCTGACCAACACGGCCTGCAACAGCCCCCCCGCTGCTCCCCCGGCGCCGGAGCGGCCGAGCGGCCCGGCTGCAGCCAAGGTGCGCTGAGCACGCGGCACCCGCACCAGGCGGCACCGCCACCGGCCCCGGGCGGGCT